>JAKOGI010000507.1:27500-180000 GCA_029747015.1 Carnegiea gigantea | reverse complement strand
TACCAAATGCCGCAACCCACGAAATCCCTTCTCTCTGTTTGCCCCCTACCTAGACAGACTGCAGACCTGCCCTCCTTTGTTTCCAACGTTCAGCAACCCACGTGCACGTCGTCCTATTGTCGGTCACCGTCGCGCTGCCGCCTTTCCCCTTAACCTCTCTTGTTTGTGTGTTCAAGTGGGTGAGTAGGTGAAACACTAACTCCTTAATTAGATTTTTTTATTATTTTCTGATTGAATTTTTGGTTGTAGATGATGTATTTAGCTTTAGTGAGTATTAATTTGTAATCTCCTTAGATTTTTAGATGTTGGGATCGAATTGAGATGCTTGGAGGTTGAGAGTAAATATGGTGATTTAGGGTTTGCATTTTGAATGGAAATTTAAGCTTGTTTGTGTAAATCGTGTTTAGATAAATTTTAAGGATAGTTGAGCGGAAATAATGAGATACATACACATAGGTGTATGATGTTGGGTGTGTGCCATAAGCTTGATTGCCAAGGGTGGATGGTGGAGAAGGGGAAAGGCGAGAACTATAACAACCTTGAATGTTTTGAAAATTATGAGATAAGTGTGAGGGTTAAATTAGGTTACGAGATTAGAATGAAAAAGGGATGTTCTTGACTAATGATGTTAATGGTTTTGAGACTAAGGATGAGAAGGCAGAAAGGTGGGAAATGAATTCACTTTAGGACATTTGAAAAATTATTGGGTTAATATGAATTAGTGGGCTAATTTAAAAGTAATGAAATGTTAACTAGCAAAGTTTAGATTAAAGATAGTTATTATGAGTGTCGTGTAGCATGAGGGGAGATAAAGCATAGGGGGAATGGGTTGTCTTGAATTAACTTGGCAAATATTCTTAATGTAAATGTGAGAATTATTTTGATGATTATTGTTAACGTGAATTTAGGAATTAAATTACTAACTCCGAAGAATTAAGTATGTAAGCTTGTATGATAATTGTGATGCAATTAAGGAATTGGCAAAGCTTAAGCTTTTTTCTAATTTGCTCGTGAGCCTAATGAATGTGGATAAGCCAAATACTATCCTCATGTTTGGGACTAACGAGGAAGATGGGATGAAGACCTCTCGATTTGGATCCGAAACCAAGCACGTCACATCACTAAAATAGGGCGTGGCTGAATAATCTAAATTGTGACATGGCTAACAATAATATGATTATTAAAGGAAAATAATAATAATAATAATGATAACAACAACAACAATAACAACAACAACAACAACAACAATGGCAACAACAACAACAACAGCAGCAGCAACAACAACAATATAATAATAATAATAGTAATAGTAATAATAGTAGTAGTAGTAGTAGTAATAATAGCGTTAATACTAACAAGTGTGACAAAAATATTAATATTAACAAACTTTTAATAATAATTATAATGTTAACAATAATAACGTTAACATTAATAAACGTGGGAGAGTTATGTCATTACACTATTATAATATTAATAATACAAGCATCAGCAATATCAAAAGAAAGAATAAAAACAAAGTGAAACAAATTAACTTAAGTGAATAATGATGGGTATCTTAATAACTAAAATAAGAGGTAAAAGATCTCTTAATTACCTATTAGGCCAAAAAAATATAATAAAACTTCCTAAACTCGCACTAACTATGAATTTAAGCATTTAGAGCATAAGTAATGCCACATCTATTGCTTCGAGCTATAACAAACATTTTTGATTAAAAAGCGGAGAGATTTTAAGAATCAAGTATGTATATTGCCTGTGCTCTTCCAAAACTCACATTCTTCTCAAATTATACAAAGTTTATACAGTGAATCATTTGACATAATGTTTTGTCACCTAAATTAGTGGTTCCCGTCAATTATCAATTGTTAGGGCTTACATCTTTCAGTTTACCCATGCAGCTGCAGCTTTGGCTTCCCGATTAGCCAGGAAGGTGTGCACCCTATCTCTAGATCGCTCCGAATATCAATAGGAGTCCACTTTCAGATAATAACCAACAAAGCAATTTTACTCACACTTTTTTTCTCTCCTATTTTCAAACAAAATTTTTTGAAATGCGGGCACCCAATTAAATTGAATACAAAGTTTATTTAGAGCATAGGGAGGTACGTACTAAGCTTAGGCTTATTATTTGAACATGGTTATGTTTTCTGCTTTTAGGTAAGGGATCAGTAAACAACCCTTCTCATCGTAAGCTAAAAGGTAGCAAGAAGTAGATGAGGGTTGTAATATTTTGCTGAAGGTTAGCTAGCCATGTGCTCACAGTAATTTATAGGCTAACAATCTTAGAAACATGTGTTTATATAAACTTTTGGATAATGTATTTACTAAAGTGTTTAAGAATTTTATGATAAGTTTGCTAATTATATTACAAATTATACATGATGTCAAACGTACTTTCTTATTTTCAATGCTTGGTGGACTTGGTGAATGTGTGATTGATATAGTGATACAAGCAGCTCCAAATAGCCATGTCCCATTACAGGATGGCGGTATTAAGTCCAGTCAAATGACTTTTGCTGCAATCATAAATAATAGGTTATTAGATTAAGCTAATTAGATATTAGAGATTGTGGGCTAACCTAACCAGCTGTAGTGACATACGATGTATATGGTGGGCTAACCTTTCTTTTTACATGTTGCATGTATATATGATGCATATGGTGGGCTAACCTAACCAGCTATAGTGACATAATCTACCTATTCTTTCTGGGATTGCGGTGAATTTGACTAGGTAGATGACTTAAGTTTGTATGTGTAAACGTGTAAAAAGGGGACAGGGCTAGAACTCCCAGCGAAAATGCGAGAAGTGCTAAGATGATATATCACAATATTCCTTTGGTGATCTTTACATATATATACATACATATACATATACACATACTATATATATATATATATAATATATATATATATATATATATATATATATATATATATATATATATATATATATATATATATATATATATGTGTATATATATATATATATATATATATATATATATATATATATATATATATATATATATATATATATATATATATATATAGACACATACGTATATATATATGTGTGTGTGTGTGTGTGTGTGTGTGTGTGTGTGTGTGTGTGTAATGAAAGTGGTGTTTGAGTTAAAATTGTGTCTCGATTCTGAAGGGTTATTATTTTGTCATAATACCATGCGAATTTAGATAACAATATCTGTTTATGCAATTCAGTATGTCATAGTCTGTAAACAATAACAATCTGAATAATAATGATGGTG
The DNA here is from genome assembly GCA_029747015.1 of Carnegiea gigantea. NCBI lineage: Eukaryota > Viridiplantae > Streptophyta > Magnoliopsida > Caryophyllales > Cactaceae > Carnegiea > Carnegiea gigantea. The sequence goes on along the minus strand of JAKOGI010000507.1, from coordinate 176,734 downwards.
AGATTTAAAGATCAGGCAACCAAGTGCTCGAGAAGCTCCAGCAAAACTTCAGTGGAGGCCCAATAGTAGCCCTTGAAGTATCTAATAGCATTGAGGGTCTAGATTATTAGAAGGGCTTGGTGTCTGAATTGATGAAAAGGATTCCCCTGTACCTCCTGAAACTCCCCCTAAACCTAATATGTTGTCTGATAGGGTAACTCAACATAACCCTAAAGTTGATAATGAGAAGTTTGCCCATATAGAATTGGAGGACTGGATTAAGGGAATGGAGAAAATATTTACAGTGGTTGAGGTACATGAGGAGAAAAATGTGAACATAGGGACCTTCTACTTAACTGCTGAAGAAGATATCTAGTGGAGGACTGTGAATGATATGTTACAAGGACTTAAGCTTACTTGGGCTAAGTTTCTCGAGAAGCTTAGGGCTAAGTTCTATCCATCCAGTCACAATTCAATGATAGAAGGAGAAAGAATTTATGAAATTAAAGATGAGCGGTAATATGACAGTGATGCAATATGCCAACAAATTCACTGAGTTGTTGAGATTTACTCTAGACATTGTGGCTTCTGAAAGGATGAAAATGAGAAGGGTTGAGGAAGGTTTAGCTTGTTATATCCGAAACTAATTAGCTGGATAATCGATTCAAACCTATCTGGAGTTGGACGAGTGAGCTATTGAAGTAGTGTGAGTAAAGAGTGAAATAAGGGCCTTGAATCCGAAGAATCAGAAGAGGTAATGAAATGATCATATGACATCAAGCGAGGGTGCAACTAAGAAGAAACCTACTGTTGGCTTTACCAAGAGTCATCTAACAGCTTCAACAGAACCTTGCAGGAAGTGTGACCTAATGAAACTATACTGCAATAGAGTGTCTTGTGGGTACTAACAAATGTATGTGGTGTGGAAGCCCTGATCACTCGATTGCTGCTTGCCAAGATTACAGAAGCCCATAGAAAAAGGAGTTATAAGGTCATTGGCACCCCCACGTCAGGGAACCCTGCCCCTTGACCTACAATACCAGCGAGTGAGCTTATGTCATAAGTAAGAAGGAAACGACAATTTCTGGTATGGTCGTCACTAGAACTCTCTTTTTAAATTCAAAACCATGTTACATTTTGTTTGATTTGGGTTCTACCCATTCGCTTATATCCACCCGAACTACGTTGTAGTTGAACTTGGAAAATGATAAAGTGTGGGTCAATTATAGAATTAGTTTACCAAATGGAAAATTGACAGAATGTCTCATTCTTTATAAGCATGTTCCTATTGTGATTGATGAGCATGAGTTCCCTGGTAATTTGGTCCAATTTAACATGTCGAAATTCGATATAATCTTACGAATGGACTGGTTGACTACTCATGTGGCAACCATATATTGTAAGGACCTTAAAGTCACTTTAAAGGACCATGAGGGTTGAAAATATTGTTTTATAATGAAAGGAATGGAAAAGAATATCCCGTAATCTCGATTATGAAGGCAAGGAAGTTATTAAGGTAAGGTTGTATAGGATATTTATGTTATGCTAATGAAGTTAAGGAGGACGAGATGAAAATAGAAAATATTCATGTAGTACGTGAATTTCCTGATGTCTTTCCTAAAGAGTTGCTTGGATTACCTTCCTAAAGATTGATTTTGACATGGAGCTAATCCATGGGACACAACCAATTTTGAAAGCTTCATATAGTATTCCCTAACAGAGCTCAAAGAGCTGAAAACCCAATTTCACGAATTACTATAGAAAGGGTTTACTAGGCTAAGCGTGTCACCTCGGGGAGCCCCAGTTTTGTTTGTGAAGAAAAAGGATGGAACTTTAAGGTTGTGTATATATTATAGAGAGTTAAACAAAATTTCCATTAAGGACAAGTATTGATTGCCCGAATAGATGGTCTATTTAATCAAATGCGAGGAGCTAGAGTGTTTTCCAAGATTGATTTGAGGTTTGGTTACCATTAGCGTAGGATTAAGCTAGTAGACATTCCCACAATGGCATACAGAACTAGATACGGTCTTTATAAGTTTAACTAGATATGGTCACTATGAGTTTATAGTGATGCCTTTTGGACTTACAATGCCCTAGCTACATTTATGGATCTTATCAGTAGAGTTTTCATACCTTATTTGGATAAATTTTGGTCGTTTTCATAAGTGACATTCGAATATACTCCAAGGACAAGGAGGGGTATGCTAATCATTTGAGAACTATATTACGAACCTTGAGAGAACACCAACTATATGCTAAACTAAAAAAAGTGTGGGTCCTAGTTGACTGAAGTAGCATTTTTGGGGCATGTAGTTTCCAAAGAAGGGATCAAAGCTGACCCTCAAAAGATAAAGGCGGTTATCGAATGGCCCGGACCAACTAATGTCATAGAGGTAAGGAGTTTTTTGGGCTTATCAGGTTACTATATAAGATTCATAAAGGATTTTTCAAAGATAGCGTCTCCACTGACCAAACTGCTAAAGAAAATGACAAGGCTTAAGTGGTTAGACACGTGTGAGGAGGCATTTTAGGAATTAAAGAGGCCCTTGACCACAACCCCTATTTTTAACTCGGTCGTGAAGGGTAAACAATACACTATTTACAGTGATACCTCTAAGAATGGGTTAGACTGTGTGCTAGTGCAAGATGACCAGGTAATAGCCTATGCCTCTAGGCAACTCAAACCTTATGAAAAGAGCTACTCAACTCATCACCTAGAGTTAGCTATGGTGGTTTTTGCCCTAAAAATTTGGCAACATTACCTGTACGAGATGCCATGTAAGATCTATACTAATCATCAAAGCCTAAAGTATACTTTAACTCTAAAAGAGATCAACCTAAGGCAACGATGAGGGTTGGAGTTGCTTAAGGATTATGATCGGCAAATTCAATATCATCATGGGAAGGCAAATGTGGTAGTAGAGGCACTAAGTAGGAAGGCCAATAGAGTTTAAACATAATGATAAGTATTTAACCTGGCATCTTAAGAGATCTTGAGAATATGGGTATTGAACTTATGCTATGAGGTTTAATGGATGGGTTATTGTTAGCATTAGAAGTGCAACCTTCGATAGTAGAAGAGACTGAGGCATATCTAAAGGATGATGTTAAGCAAGAGAACCTTAGACAGAATGTCACAAAACGAAAATCACCTGGCTTTGTAATACATGAAGATAGAACCTTGAGGTTTCAAAACCGATTGTGTGTGCCCAATAAGGATGAATTGAAAAGAAAGATTTTAGAAGAAGCCCACAATGCTCACTACTCAGTGCATCCAAGGGAGCAAAAATGTATAAGGATTTGAGGCAATTTTTCTGGTGGGATAATAAGAAGAAACAAATAGCAGAATATGTGGATAAATGTCTGATGTTTCCAAGGGTCAAAGCTAAACATCAGCATCTAGTAGGTGAACTAAGACTTCTGAAGATTCCTACCTAGAAATAGGAATCAATTTCAATAGATTTTGTTATGGGATTGCCTATTTCTGCTTCGAGAAAGAATGCTATCTGGGTCATTGTTGGCATATTCACCAAATCTGCCCATTTTATACCAATTCAGGATACTTGGGATGTAGAGAGGCTGATAAAATTGTATGTTAAAGAAATAGTCCGATTATATGGTATACCAAAGGACATAGTATCTAACAGAAACTAAAGATTTCAAGCTAGGTTGTTTTAGCAAGTCCTATAGAAAGCTTTTGGAACTAAGCTAAATTTCAATAGTTTATATTACCTTGAGACTGATGGGTAGACTGAAAGAGTGAATCAAATCATAGAGGATATGCTGAGAGTTTGTGTGCTTGATTTCCAAGGAAATTGAGACAAAGATTACTTACCCTTGGTGGAAATTTCTTATAATAAAAGTTATCAATCAACCATTAAAATGGCTTCTTTTGAAGCATTGTATAGAAGAAACTGCAGAACACCCTCATGTTGGAGTGAGCTCAATGAAGTATTAATCATAGGGCTTGACTTGATTTAAGAGACCACTAAGAGCATAAGGAAAATTCAAGAACATATCAAAGCGGCCCAGAACTAACAGAAAAGTTATGCTAATAAAAGGAGGAGGCCATTAGAGTTTCAAGTAGAAGATAAAGTGTTTTTGAAGGTATCCCTAGTTAACGAAGTGAGAAGGTTCAATATCAGAGGTGAACTGAGCCTGAGATATATCAGGCCTTATGAGATCATTGAGAAACTAAACCCCATCGCTTATGGGTTAGACCTACTAGTAGAACTTGAGAATATGTACAATGTTTTTCACATTTCACAGCTCAGAAAGTATGCTTCAGAACCAAACCATGATATCGTAACAGAGGCTATAGAGGTTACCAACGAAGAGTGTCCTATAAAAATACTAGATTATAGGGTTAAATAACTTCAGAACAAAAGCATTCCTCTGGTAAAGGTTTTATAGACAAACCATTGTTGTGATTTCCACAAGCATACAGTTTATCATTGTAGCATTTACAGGTGTTGTCCTCAGGGATGGTAATAGGAAATAAGGTTACTAGTAGCTTAAAGTAGCATACAATTAAAACTAAGAAAATTTATCAAACTAAACACTATCTTGGAACAAATAAAACCAAAGATTAAGCAGTCTCATTCGACTTAACTTCTAAGTAGTAACATGAACATCTCTCTACAACCATTATCAAATCAAGCCCTTGAATCATCATTATAATTCATTCAGCACCAATCAGAAAAGATAAAGCTAAAAACAAATATTAAAAGAGTAGGTGAGATAAACTAGCCAAACCCTTGGTCAAATTCCGACTCCAACGAACACACTAAATAGCAAATCAAACTTTAATTAATGCAATAAATGCAGACTCCATCTTCAAACAATCGATATCTCAGCAGAGCAATCATAATGCAATATAAGAACATGGGACAGGTTTTGAAACTTGAAATGAATTTTGTAATTTCAACACCAAAGGCCAAAATTTCACTCCAAATTAATAAGGTTGTGGTTAACTACACAAATTTCTGAGATGAAAAAAAAAAAAAAAACCAAATCTAAAGCAAATGAAATGAGAACAAATTAGACAAAAATTACAAAAACTAATAGCCTCTTCTATTACTACCTACTTGTTGAGTTATTATATTTAGTTTTGATGATAACAAATCCAAGTGTAAAAATTTGTCTTAGTAATGTTGCTCCAAACACGGTCTCCAAACAGGCCTAACTGGTCTTTGTGTTCTTTATTATACTAACTGGTTTGCTACATGTGAGAACAAGTCTTCAAAACAGGTTTTACTTAGTGATTCTATATTAAGTCAAGAACACCATCTCGACAGTTGATTGTAAGGCATGTTCCTGAACTCTAGCAATGGAAAGAACAACCCCAGCAAACAAGGTGGCCTTGGTGTTCACAGCAGCACCACAAATCTCGGACAAGATGACTGGTTCAAAACAAGAAGTCTTGGGTATATAGGTTTTATTTAATTAGACTCTTGTTAATATGCCAATATTGAAAACATCATTTTAAACACCTCTTGAATCGGTATTTGCGCTAAAGTACTTCAGAACACCAGTTGCGAACAACCCTGCAAACAGGGTGCCTAGGGTGTTTCTGAACTGCAGTGGCCATACCCGATTATTTTTGAAAATTCATTTTGGTTGGCCAAGATCTCCAGAATACTTTCCTTGAATTTCAAAATTGCTATTTTTCTGGAGAGGATAGTTCTTGAAAATATTATGGGAGATTTTTGAAAATAAGTTTTGGGAGATTTGCCAAAACTTAAAGATTTCCTTTGACCATATTTTCGGATATGGTAAAGTTTTAAAAGCTGAAAATCTCTTTAAACCTCTTCACAGCTATGGGAAGATAAGGGTTATCTTTTAAGATATCAAATTCCTTATATTTTGGCAAAATTTTATCACTAGCCGTAGGAGAACATTTCCTGATTGAAAATCGTTTTCTATACTTAGCTGATTCTGTGGCTTATGACCGTTGGTTTTTGTGTTTAAAAACCTCAGCTTTTTCTCTTCCAGTAGACACACAACACACGAGAAAAGAGCAGATAGAAAACTCAGGTTGAATTTGCTTAAACACAGCTTTTTGAAAAATTCAGGAAAAATCAGAAAACACGGTCTACACTCAAAGATTCTTGAACTTCATTCTGAAAAGCAAACCGTGACAAGCTGTGTTTGATTTTGAGTTTTCAAACCATTGGCATAATAGGATCTTCATTGTACCTTACATCTGCTTAGTAAGAAGCACCCCCTGTAAGGTGTTTGTAACCCTGATCTTGAATCAGAAAAGTGAGTGAGTGTGTCCTAGTCGTGTGGACTTGGACGTGTCTAATCTTGCGAAGGTTGGACGTGGTGTAACCTGTCTTTGGGAAGAAGGTTACGTGGTTGCAAGTTGTAACAAGGTGTGTTACATTTGTAACGTGTGAAGCCCGTTAGTGAAAGTGGTTAAATCCTACACGAGGTAGGTCGTGGTTTTTCACACCTCAGTTGGGCTAGAGGTGTTTTCCACGTAAAAATTGTGTGTGCTTTATTTTCCGCATTTATCTTGGTGATTTTCGCATCTACAATAATTGAGAACACCCCGTGCAAACAAGCTATCAGGGTGTTTGTCATTTGAGAACAACCTCTACTAGGGTGTTTGTTATTTACAACGTGAAAATCAGACACCACAATTCACCCCCCCTCTTGTGGTTGTATACTCACGAACTCAACACTACTCCTCCTCTAATCATCCTTGCTTGCTCCTTTTATATCATCTTCTGAGCGTTCCTTGTTTACTTTCATTGAACTTGAATTTAACCCCTCGTAGCCGCTCTATTAAAGCCCAATTACTTGCCAACTTGATGAGACAAATGGAGGTAACAGATGGTGATTGATGGTGGTGATTAATGGGTGAAGAAGAAGATAAAAAGTGAAGAAGGGATGGGGGGAATTTCCATTTACTAGGAAGTAAGGAGGAGAGAGACAATGCATAAGTTACTAGAGGAGGATTGAGAAGAAAAGATTGGGGGGTTGGAAAATCACATGGACCTAAAAAAATAAGAGGAGGGTGATGGTGAAACTAAAGAGGGTGGAAATGGTTACTTGTCACATGAGAATTGGGGGGGGGGGGGGGGGTTGACAATATAGCTTGTTATTTTGGGAGGTAAAACCATCAAGGTATAGGTTAATATTTTTCCGACTTGATAATTTTCGGAAAATATTTTGAGGTTCATCCAAGTTTGGGCAAATATTTTATGGAATCAAAAATGATCAAACTTTGACTTTTTAAATTGCAAAAAGTACCTGAAGTTTTTAAAATTTTCATATTTAACTCCAATCCTTAAAAACTTACTTTCAAAAAATTTAACTTTGTGCATGGGACATTTCACTTATAGGAACTACCCGAAACCCTCTTTAAATTGGTATCAGAGCCATGTGACCAAAAATAATTAAGATAATTAAGTTAATAATAGCTAATTAAGCTAATTAACTGTGTTTAATACTTGAATCGTCACCTACTTGCCTTGCTCCTAATTATTCACATCTAGAAGGACCCACTTTAGTAGCACCTTAATTAAACTATATCACTTATATAGTTTTAGAAGTAAAAGCCGAATTAGCTAAAATTAAGAATGAAGTTGAGGAGATTAAGTAGCAATTGTCTATAATCTATCTTTCTTTAATTAATGAAATTAGACATAGTGTAAACTCAACTTTAAGTATTAGTACTCATAAATTCGAAAACCAACAACCAAAAATTCAAAAAAAAGTAAAGAAAAATCAACTGAAAAATCATGAGAGAAGGCAGAGAAAGAAGAGAATGGAGTATAAGCAGTATAATCTTGAAGAATTACAAAATATGCTTGATAAAGAACAAAATCTGAAAGAATTACACAAAATCATGGGCGCAATAGTCGATAAACAAGATGCATTATCTGATGATAATAAAGAGAAAAATAATGTCCAGTAGAAGAAGAAATATATCAGCAGATGAACCTAATTAAATTAGAGGATCTTAATGCTATAGCTTTAGAAGAAATTAGGAGAAAACTGGATTAAAAATTATGGTAAAATGGTATTTGGCAATGAAATCAAAGAGATTAGAGAAGAAATTAACATAGATAAAATTGAGTCCAATCTAGTTAACAATATAGTTCCTAAGCCTGAGGAATTTGGTGAACCTTATAAAAGAAATATCCATTTTAAGAGACCTAGGTACGTCTCAGCAGGACGCACAACTAACTTTTTCTATGAGTTTATACAAGGAAAATCACGACTTTTGAAGAGATTAACCTTACCCCAATTAGCCAAATGGGCTATATCTTAATATCGATTGAGCTCGTAATAGAGAAGAAATATTTAGTGTTAGAAAAGAGGCATGAATAGTGCCATAAACCTAGATACTACATAGACTACTGCGAATTTCCTAAACCACATTGAACATGGTTTTTTTGACACTGTAGCTGACTAGTATGATTCATTAAATGAGGATGGTGAAAATCCATTAACAATAATGAAAACCCCAACTACAATGTTCAAAAATCTATGTAAAGAAATCAAAGCTGAATTCATCGGAGCTAAACTTAGTTGTGAACACAAAGCAAGAGAATGACAAAGAAAGATTAATAATATAGAATTATGAGATATGAGGTACCTGGAGAATTACATTGCTGATTTTAGTTAGTAGTATTATAAAATTAGGCATAATGAAACCAATCTTGGTATGTTTAATGACAAGTTACCTTATCCAATGAATTCTATAATCAACGAAAAATATATTACATGGTTTGAGCAAGCAGATGTCATTAATACCTTTAGTATAAGAATTTCTAATCTACGAAAATGGGTTAATGATCAACGTCTTGATCTTGAAAAGCAAAAGAAAATGAAAAAATAATTTCTAACTTGTTGGGATAATCCCCACCAATTGGGAAAAGAACCTGAAAGGAGAAAAACAGAAAATTTTATAAAAAACAGAAAATTTTATGAGAAAAAGAGCTTCAACAAGCAAAGGAAGATAAATATAAAAGAAAATATTATAACAAACCAAACCCTAAAAAAATGAAGATTTTTTAGGAAAGTCACTTATCGTCCTGTAGGGAAAAACAACTGTAAGTGTTGAATATACGGAGAAGTAGGTCATTATGCAAATGAATGCAAAAATAAAAAGAATAACAAGTTTATTGAAACTTTGGGTAGTCTGGATTATTCTAAACTTAGCGAGGAAGAAGCACTAGAACTAGCACTAAAAAACAAGGGAATTGTTAAAATCGTACTAGAGGATGAATATGAAGAAAATGATCATGAGAAACTAGTCATTGTTTGGTACTAAATAGTCGTATTTTGCATGCCTCCATTGCCTAATTTTTAGCTCGTATAGTAATATAATCTTCTGGATTTTTACTGGTTTTGTTTACTTTTGCAAGTAATAAATTCAATCGAGCAACTGCAGCAAAAATGAGCAAAGAAGGAACAAGAGGAAAAGTGAAGAATCAATGACATAGGGTAGCCTATAACCATCATGTAGTCGACGGCATGACCTTCACTAGCCTCTACTACCACCCCTAGTCCCAGGGGGTCCCAACATTTTTTTTCCAGTTTTTCTTACCTATAAGCACCCCCTTTTTGCCTAATTTTTAGATGCTTAATTTTCCCTTATAAAAAGCATTCTAAGGACTTTTTAGAGAGATTTTAGCGATAGTTTTAGGTTAGGTTTAGCTACTAACAACCCCATCAAGGGTAGTAAACTAGGTAGATTGGAATGTATTTTGGTGAATTTTGGATTCAAGTATGTGGATTTTGATCTCCATTCAAGCAATTACTAAGCTTTCTCTTCTCTTCCTCTCTCTATTTCATATTTTTTTCTTGTTTAGATTTTGTTAGTTTAGTTCTTGTGTTTGAGTTTAATTGGTTTAAATGTTTAGTTTTCGTTGTTAATCCGTGTTTAATTAACTTGTTAAATTAGATTAGTTTCATTCTCTATCATCTTCATTTCATGTTTATTTGCTTATTTGTTGACCTAGCTGTTGTTATGTTTAATTATGTTTTTGTGATGATTAGTAGCTAGTTTTTGCTGACTTGGATTGTCTTACACTGAGTGGTGATGTCAATTAGCTAGTGTGGGGGAAAAATAGTCGGGATTTGGACATGAAAATAGCTCTAATCCTAGCAAGGTCCAAGGGTTGCTAATATAGTGGTCTAGTTAGATTAACCCCATGAAAATAGGTGGTTAGACTAATTAGACTGGCTCATGACCCTTGAGAGAGGCGTTGGGTGGTCTTCGATGGTGTAACTGACTATCTCTTGTTCTTAGCACAGGTTCGGTAGATTAGGATTCGTCTCGGTTGCTTGGTTCATCAATTTGCTCAATCACAGCTATAAGCCTCTTCTTTTGTTTTTGTCAGCTTAACTTAGCTTATCTTTCTTTCCTTTTCACTTAGCCTAGCTTAAAACGCTTGTGCTAATTCTGGTACTTGAAACCCAACTCCCAGTGGACGATAACCTAAGTACTCGACGATAAACCTTGCACTTGGATTATAAATATTAAAACTTCAAATTCTTCCAATCAAATTTTTAGCACCGTTGTCGGGGAGTTAGCGCTTTTCAATAACGGGATTTACTGAGCATTCGTGGCTAGGCCTTTAGAAAATCCCAAAAAAATTAAAAAAATTTTTTAAAAAATAAAAATGGCTACTTTCCATTTACCTCAATTTGAGAATGAGGTTTTTTGGCAATATTTGTCTAGATTAAATAATTACTGTGCTCAATATATCTATTCATGTATGGCAAATAGGAAATATGCAATGTTGTGCTTGAGGGGATAACACATGAGACCTAAGCTACCCTTGAGTCCATGTATTATGGTGGCTTGTGCTCTGTAGGTGTTGATAATAAGTGGGACTTGTTTGAGTCTTTAGCTTGGTATCAATGGCAACATGAGAGTGCTAGTGAGTTTTTTGTTTGGCCTCTCCCCTCCCCTGTGGTTTACACGCTCAATCCCCATGTGTAGATTAATTCAAGGATTCATTTCATCACCATTCTTCTTACCGTCATGTTGTGTGCTCTTATTGCCAATCTTTTGACGATGATGCAAATTCTTATCCCTATTATGATATTTCTAATAAATGTTATGCTAGACTTAATGCAATGGTAGAGACATTGAATAAGCGACATACGTACTTTGTTAGTGAGATGAGAGAGCGTGACCTATTACACGAGAACGACCCTAGTCTAGCTTCCCCTACATTTGAGGCTAGTCTCTATGATGATTATGAGTCTTCTCTTCCCTTAGAGGCTAATTTTAATGTTGATACACCTTTGACCGGCCTAAAGTAATTGATTGACCCTCTCTTGATCTCTTTACCATTTGTCGTTCCATCCTTGCCTAGCACACCTAGAGACACTGCCATTGGTGACTTGACCTTATTTGCTTTTTCCCTCCGTTTTGCTCAGTGTGCAGGTTAGAGATTGGTGAGTCGTCTAAGGGTGATGCTAGTTTTATTAAGGATGATGTACTTGATTGGTTGAAAGAACTTACTTTGGTTGAGCCACTTCTTGAGGAGCCTTCCTTTGTTGAGTTGTGTGGTAATGGTATGGTGGTTGGTGTCACTTCTAGCGTTGAGAATATAGACCCCATTTACACCGAGTTACTTGACTTAGCCCCCATTTCATCCTCCTTACTTTCCACCACCCCCTCTCATTACCACCATTCTTAGTATTGACTACCTTTGTTTCTTTCTTATTCATGTTCTCTTACTTACATCACTCTTAGATGCATGCCATAGTACATGAGAGGCTCTTATAAGCTTTGATGGTGTCCGAGTTGAGGACGTGAGTCTTAAGTGATGTGAGGGAGTGAGTGATGCGTCTCAAGCCTCTATTGCACCGTCTTAGAGAGGCATATTTCAGGTACAATTAGAACCCAACTTAGTGTAGTCGTTCTAACTCATATCCCTTCTTTTTCTTTTCTTTCTGTTTCTTTTTGCTTCGTTGTGGATATTAGGTTGTGTTATTGCTGGTGGTTAATATTGAGGTGAAACTTGGGATGTTTTGAAGTCAATTGAAGGCTATGATCACCTTTGTGCATCTTTTGTGGATAGTTATGTTTTGCTACTGGTGGCGTTGTTACATTGTTATATATTCATTGTTAGTGGTGTCGGTCTTGTATATATGTGTACTCCTATTATCAATTGGGTGAGGTTGTGTTTTTGGATAAGTGTATTAGCTTTTGTATATGTGTGTTTGTTTAGTGTTTTTCTGTGCTCTACTTTGTTTTGTGTTTTGTGCATTTTTTTTATGGTTGTTGTGACTTCTTGGCTCCCAATGAGGATATTATGAGATTTAGGTGCAGGAGTGGGGAAGTCATATATCCTTTTGAGCATATTTTTGTGAAAATCTTTCAATTTGTGTTTGGTTTTTCTACTTAGTTTTAAGAGACTTTTATACTTTTTTGATTTGTTTTTGATCTTTAATAGCTTGGTTGCCAGCTTGTATATAGGCCGAATATGCATGATGGAACACTTGTCCAAAATGTAGTTTTGGATTTTTCTAAGAACACCATTTCACACGTGCTGTTTTGTGCCTATCTTGTACACTTGACCATTGAATTTCAGTGTTAGTTGTTAAAATTTGGGTATGCAGAGATTCTACTTGGTTAATTGACTTTCGGCTTTGTAGCCAAATGAGAAAAATTAAAAAACCTGAGAAAATATGGTTGTAAAAGTAAACTGAACTACGATACCTCTATTTGGGCTTGCATGAATGTTTTGCACATCCAAATCAAACCCCTAATTAGGGACCAAATATATGCTAAATTGTTCATCCGGGAGTTCAAGGCCTAATAAACCAAGAACTACCCATCCGGCCTAAGGAGCATAAGGAGAAAAAAGAAAAATAAGAATGAAAAAAGAGCCAAAAGTGATCTAATAAAAGGGAGTCATACGCCAAGTGGAAATGACATTTTTGCCCAATTTCAGACTAGCATTAGGAGTTACTACACTTTGCACAAGACTGAGGTATACAAAACGTGTCATTGTATTGCATGGAGTGAAAAATTAGAGTCGAGGTGCATTTATAGCCTATATGTGTCTTGAATGTATGTTTTGCTTGTATATGGCTTACTAGTTGGGTTGTTAGGGTGACATAATCGATCTAGATGCGTACATATTTTTCCCTCTGCCTTGTTTATATGCTTTGCTTTTGGGGAAAAAAATACAAAAAAATATTTCAAATATTTTGGGGGTATATCTTTTACAAACTCTCACGAGATCCCACTCATCCACTGGGGTACACCAAAAGGTTTGAAGGGCTTGTTGCATATGCTAAATGCATTCCAACAAAAGTGAGTTAGGTTCCTAGGTTAGCCTTTCTTTTGCTTTGCTCGAGGACAACCAAAGGATAGGTGTGGAGGTATTTGTTCGATGCTAAATTGTCGTGTTTTATATACCTCTATCACCTAATTTTTTGCTCTGATAATAATATAATCTTTTGGATTTTTACTCGTGTTGTTTACTTTTACAGGTAATAAGTCTAATTGAGCAAATGACACAAAAAGGAACAAAGAAGCAACAAGAGAAAAAGTGAAGAATCAAGGACATAAGGCAGGTGACAGCCATCGTACAGTCGACGGCATTACCGTCACCAGCCTGCAGTCCTACCCCTAGTTCCAAGGGGTAGCGACAGCAGACCATCGTGATGCCAACAGGGCTTTGTCAGTCCCCTGGTAATTCCAGGTGGGCAACAGTCGCCTGTCGCCTAGGCGACCCCTGCGTGTTTTCTCATATTTTCTTTCCTATAAATGCCCCATTTTGCCTAATTTTGGAATGCTTAATGTTTGCTTATAAAAAGCACTCTAAGGACTTTTTGGAGAGATTTTAGGGTTACTTTTAGGTTAGGTTTAGCCACTAAAACCCTATTAGGGGGTAGTAAACTAGGTAGATTAGGATTTGTTTTGGTGGATTTTGGATTCAAGCATATGGATTTTGATCTCCATTCAAGCAATCACGAAGTTTTCTCTTCTCTTCATCTCTCTATTTCAAATTTTGTTATTGTTTAGATTTTGTTAGTTTAGTTCTTGTGTTTGATTTTGCTTGGTTTAAATGTTTAGTTTTTATTGTTAATCCATGTTTAATTAGCTCGTTAGATTAGATTAGTTTCATTCCCTCTCCTCCTTATTTCCTGTTTATTTGCTTGTTTGTTGGCCTAGTTGTAGTTAGGTTTAATTGTGTTTTAGTGATGATTATTAGCTAATTTTTGTTGGCTTGGATTGTGATTAGCCTGCAGATGGCTAATTAGTCTTGGATTAGGCCTAACCACACCCAATTTATGCTTTGAACTGAGAGTTTTCTCTTATGTCCGCCAAGTGTTCGATGAAATACTTGAGAGAACTTTCATCCATTTTTTAGGGTGATTGACTTACACTATAATAGCCCAACGCTAAATTATATTTATTTATTTAATTACCTCATGTTAATAATTTTCTCATATTTATTTATCGCATTTTATCATCTCGGTTGAAAAAAGAAGATAATAATTTCATTTGGGCCCTGACTTGGCAATTCAGGTTTTATTTATTTATTTAGTTATTAACAAAAATTTTGAGAGAATTGATAGTAGGCCCTAATAAGTTTAATCTAAGTGATTTATTTTATTTTTCATAACATTACAAAAATCTAATTTTGAGCTACATAAAAAAAAAAGTTATCATTACGGAGCGTTTTATTTCCGAACCCAACTTCTTTCGACCCAATTTGAAGCCCAACAAGCTTGTCTAGTTAACCTAGCTAATTACTATGATTAAGCCTAACCATAGTTAGCTACAAGTCATTTTTGAAGATAAAAACTTAGCCAAGTATGTTAGATTAGTCAAAAAAATACACCCAAACCCAAACCCACATCTTCTCTCTCTAACCCTACAGCCAGCCCCCAGCTACAGCCACTGTTTTGGTGTTTTCCGATCCATTTCTGGCCAGCCTTGGCTGCCTCCAACCGTCCCAAATACCCTAGTACCACTAGCCATCATCCCAAATCCTCAAAACCACCAAGCATCACCTCCATCTCTACCTTTTTCAAGATCAAAGTAAGCAAACCGTAATCTTGATCTTGTTGGTTTTGATTTTATCTTAGTTTTGATTCTTCTTTTGTTATTTTTGATCATTAATCATGATGTTTGGATAAGGCATAAGAGTTATTTTGGTGTTTAAATTGTTGGAGAAGCTTGAGAGTAAGTGGGAGTTGAGATTGTTCATGATCATACAAGCTTAACCTTAAGTGATGTTTATGGGTGGTTTTGTATTTATTTTGGCAATCTTTAGCATTATAAATGATTATGGTGATATCGGTGAGATTTTGAATGAGTTGAGAGTTGATCTATGCTGGCCAAAAGTTAGGGTTTTAATGATTACGCAAGGTTTAGCTTTCCATTGATAGCAAGCACGCTTGTGTATATTTGATTGAGAAATGAATTTTTGATGTATATGATTATGAAGTGAAATTGAGTGTGGTGGTTTTGTATGGTGATAGGAAGGATGAAAGCTTTGTTACATGGTTTTAAGGAGTGATTTTAGATGAGGATTTGCATGAAAAGAGAGGAGAAATTAATGACAGTAGGGGCTGGAAAATGGCAAAAACTAGGGCAGGATTTGCTAATAAACTTGTAATGAACGGCCAGCCAAAACTTATAATTTTTGGTGGGTAGATAGATTAGTGAGTTAGCTTTCCAATGACTTTTGAATTACCATAATTCAAGGTTTATGGAAAAGGTTATGGCCGTTTTACTAGAACTGCACAGATTAGACCAAAATCGGCACCCTTGTGTTCTAGCCCTATTTTGGGAACCCTGTTGTGGGAATCATGCTTTGTATAATGTTAATTTTTCAGGACTTCTTGAGCTTTCTATATTGGGGAATTATGTCTCAAACGGAAATCGGGAGATTAGGTTAAGAGTTATTTACTTTAGCCCCTAGTACACCCTTACTTTTCTTTTGCTAAAGTATTAACTATGAAAATAAATACATTTGCTAACTATATACTCCTATAACGATATTTTTGTACAGAATCAGGGTCTAATCTATTATTTCCTCCCCTTTTATGCATAATCATTCTCAGTGACATTTCATTAAAAGTCCCAGGTACGTTCATTGTCTGTATCTTTAGAAATCAGCACGTATTTATCAAAATTATAATATTTTGTTAAGTAAATCAATGAATCAGTTCATTCAGGGGTTTATCACATAATTAATGACTCCATCAGTTATCAGTTATAGGGCATTGTCATTTAGTTACCCATGCGATTTCAGGCCAGGTTCCCCTGATCGGCTTGGCAGGTGTACACCTATCTTCAAATCGTAACAGTTACTAGGGGTTCACTATCAGATAATAATTAACAATGCAATTTTATATTTGTCTCATTCCCTGTTTTAAATTAAAATGATTTACAATGCAGCCCAATCAGTTTTTTGAAGAACTTTTAATAATACAGAAATGCATGTACTGAGCTTCGACTCACAGTTCGAAATGTTTTCATATTTTGTATTAAGAAAATGCCCAGTGAATCGCCCTCCAACTGACAGGCCGACTGGAGAAGATATGAGCGGGAAAGTCTGGAAGGAATAGTGGTGTTTTAGTGCTGAAATGTTTTAAGCACTGTTTTGTGAGATATTTTGATGTTAGAACTATATACTCTGTTAAGAGTTACTATATTTTGGGGTAAACCTTGAGATCATTAGCTCCTATTGATGTTGGTTTGATGGTTTGTTTTTACAAATGCCATGTGGTGGTAACGATGTTCAGCTTACTTATGTTTAATTATTTTTAAGCCAAGCCTTGTCCTTTTTGGACGGCGGTGACGCCATGATTATTTGAGATATCACTACTAATTGATGATGAGAACGCAAACAGTAAATTATGTATATTTTGGGTGCTAAAGATTTGGCATCAGAGACAGGTTTTGATTTTTCTAATGGGATATGAAGTATGGAGTTTAGATATAACAGGTTTAGAAGGGTTATTAGTAAGGAATATCTTACACTATAAGAGATTTAGGGTATTAGAAATAGACTTGTGATATTAGAAATGCATCTTTTTTATCTTCTACATGCCCCTCATTTGTATTTTCCTTGCTAGATGGCTCCTTATGATGTTAATATGATGCCTGGTACATCTATGATGGCCCATATTTCATATTGCATGCCGGCATGATAGCTCAAGCCCAGAACCCTTTCTCTAAGTTTCACAGCATCACGGTCTGTGCATTCAGATTGCTATGGTCCTTACCCACAGTTGATCCATTGGTAGAATTCAGGCTATGTTATCATCATTTCATGATGACAGGGAACCCAGGTTAGGACGGACCTAGGTTCCAGGTCCAGAGGGCTTGGGCTACCATCACTTAGAAGTTGATGTTACGGGATGAGTTCGAGCAGAGGGAGATTAACATAGAGACTCTTTAGCACGTCTTTCCTTTACACCAGGCACATCCCCCGCCTGTATCGCGTGCACCACTTGTACAGGAGCCACCTTCGCTACCTGTACCGGGTACTCCACAGATGTTCGATAGTCCTGAGGAGGCTCATATTATGGTGGATCTCCCCGATACATCGGAGGTCATGATGGTTAGTTCTAACGATGAGCCTATGGCGGATTTTGAGGGCCATTTAGAGGAAGAGGATAATCCAAAGGAGGATCAAGAGATTGATGAGGTAGTAGAGGAGCAGCAGAAGGTTCAGGAGGTCGAAGAGGATGTTGGAGAGCAGTAGGTCGGTCAGGAGATCGACGAGGTAGAGGTTGCAGCATTGGATAGCAACTTCGACTCAGGCGAGGAGTCAGAGGATGAGTCCGACGTAGATTATGACCTGTCTAGGGATCGTTACTTTTTTTTTTTCAGGGGTTGACTTGAGTAGGTTACATTTTGAGCCCCGCATGTATATAGTATGGTCAGATTGGATAGTTGCATTTTGTGTAGCATATGATATTGTATATAGTTAGTTAAACCCTTACAACCATGATGACATGGTCCATTTCTTTTTTGGGCATGTGATGGACTTAGGGATTGGGGGCTAGTTAGTGTTTTAGGTAGGAGCCAAGGTTGATCTTACTTAGTTAGCTAGATGTGTTATATTTTGTTAATCATGTATATAAACAGGCAGCCATGTATGTAAATAAACAGTCATGAAATGACATAATGAAGCTTTGGGTTATGTTTTAAATATTATTTAAGCCATATTAAATGTATTTTTTGCGCATGCTTATTGTATAAGTTTGGGTATTTCAGTCATTGAATTGTTTCATTTAATTAATGATCTGAATGTCTAAGTCAGTACAAAACAATGTGGAGATTCATATAGAGGATAACTTAGATCATGGCTAGGGATCGGGTGAACAAGCCTCACATTATGTGCCATCAAATAAAGCCCAAATGCCATCAATTTCCCCTAAGTTTGCTAACAATATTGGAGACCCGAACTACTGGCCTGCTTTAGTTACTGAACTGATGTAGCGGATTTCCCAAGCACCTACCCCCCTAAAGATGATAAATTAGTAGATAGGATAACACGGCGCAACCCTAAAGTGTATGACGAAAATTATAATCTAATAGTATTGGAGGAATGGGTAAGGGAAATGGAGAAAATCTTTATAGTGGTAGAGGTGCCAGAAAAGAAAGTAAACATTGGGACACATTATTTGACTGGTGAAGTGAATATTTGGTGGAACACTGTGAAGGTTGGGCTCATAGGGCCTAAATTCACTTAAAGTAAATTCCAGGGTGAGTTGAGGGTAAAATTTTACCCAGTTATGGTCTAAAGACAAAAGGAAAAAGGGTTTATAGAGCTGAAGATGAGTGATAATATGACTGTGATACAGTATGCCTGTAAGTTCAATGAATTATCCAGGTTTTTCCCTGAATTTGTGTCAACTGAGAGGTTAAATATGAGGAGGTTTGAAGGGGGTTTGGCCTTCTACATTCTAAATCAGTTAGCTAGATAACCAATCTTGACTTACCAAGAGCTATATGAGCTAGCTGCTGAAGTGGAGCAAGTGAAGACAGAATTGAGAGCCCTGAACCCGATCAACCGAAAGAGAAAAAGGTTTGAGCGAGGAACTCCGAGTGAGAGTGTGAACCAGAAGAAACCTTCTTCCGCTCCTCCCAAGAGTCGTCCTACAAGCTTAGCAGAGCCCTGCGGGAAATGCGGAAGAACAAATCACACTACCCCTGAATGTTGAGTAGCAACCAACAAAAGCATGGGGTGTGGAAGCCTGCAGCACCTCATTGCTGCCTGCCCAAGAAGACTGAAGGCAGTAGATAAGGGCGCAGCAAAACCCTTGACCTCACCTCACTAAGGGCCCCACCATCAAGGCCTGCACCGGTAGGATGGGCGTATGTAATGAGCAAGAAGGAAGCTGCTACCTCTAATACGGCAGTCATTGGAACTCTCCTTTTAAAGTTAAAGTTATTTTGTGTATTGCTTAATTCAGGTGCTACTCATTCATTTATATCCACCCAATCTGCCATGTAATTGAACTTCGAGGGTAGGAGGATGGAAACCAATTATAGGATCAAGCTACCCAACAATTTTGTGATTGAGTGCCTCATCTCCTATAAACTTGTTCCCATTACCATTGGTGAAACCACCGTCCCTATGAATTTGATTCAATTTGATTTATCTGACTTTGATATCATTTTGGGAATGAATTGGTTGCACACTTATGGAGCTAAGATTGACTGTGAAGATCTTAAGGTTATTTTGAGGGAAGAAAAAGGGAGAGAAGTATGTTTCTATGGGCAGAGAGAGGAAAAACCTTGTCCCTTAATTTCTGCTATGAAAGCAAGTAAGCTATTATGTCAGGAGTGTATTAGATATTGGTGTCATGCTATTGACATCTAAACAAAAGAAGAAAAAGCAAGAAATATTCCTGTAGTTTATGAATTTGGAGATGTTTTTCCTGAAGAGTTACCAGCACTACCCCTGCAGAGGAAAATTAATTTTAGAATTGAACTACTAACTAATGCCTAACCTATCTTCAAAGCCCCATATCGTATGGCCCCAATTGAGCTTAAAGAGCTGAAGATTCAGTCAGATGAGCTGTTATAAAAGGGATTTATTAGACCAAGTGTGTCACCATGGGGTGTCCCAGTGTTGTTCATAACCTTAAGGCTATGTATTAACTACAAGGAGTTGAACAAGATCACCATAAAAAACAAGTACCCTTTGCTGCGAATAGATGACTTGTTTAACCAACTGTAAGGAGCAGGAGTCTTCTCTAAGATTGATTTGAGGTAAAGATACCATCAACTTAGGATTAAACCTGAAGACATCCCACAGACTGCGTTTAGGACTAGGTATGGTCATTATGAGTTTACAGTAATGCCGTTTAGCCTCACCAATGCCCCCGTAACTTTCATGGATCTTATGAACAGGATCTTCAGACCCTATCTAGACAAGTTCATAGTGGTGTTCATAGATGACATCCTTATTTATTCTAAAGACAGGGAGGAACATGTTGATCATTTGAGAATGGTGTTACAAACCCTGAAGAAGCATCAACTTTATGGCAAATTAAAAAAGTGTGAATTTTGGTTCGAAGAAGTGGTGCTGTTAGGACAGATTGTTACAAAAGAAGGAATTAAAGTTGACGCCTAGAAAGTGAAGGCAATTACGAAATGGTCAAGGCCTACCAACATCACTGAGATTAGAAGCTTTCTGGGTTTAACGGGCTATTATGGAAGGTTCTTCAAGGACTTTTGGAAAATAGCTTCACGCTTGACCAAGCTGTTGAAGAAAGTGAATAAATTTGAGTGGACAGAGAAGTGTGAGAGAGCTTTTCAAGAGCTAAGGTAGCGATTAACTACCGCCTCAATCCTAACGCTGCTAGCAGAGGGTAAAGAGTATACCATTTATAGTGATGCTTCGAAGAACGGTTTGAGGTGTGCGCTAATGCAGGAAGACAAAGTAGTAGCTTATGCCTCTCAACAGCTCAAGCCTTATGAGAAAAATTACCTTACCCATGTCCTGGAGTTAGCAGCTGTGGTCTTTGCATTGAAAATTTAGAGACATTACTTATATTGGGTACCATGCAAGATCTATACTAACCATCAAAAAGTTTGAAGTATATCTTCACCCAAAAGGAGCTCAATTTGAGAGAATGGTTTTGGCTTGAGTTGCTTAAGGATTATGATTAACATATTCAATATCATCCAAGAAAAGCTAGCGGATGCCCTGAGTAGGAAAGCGTAACATAGCTCAAACACTGTGGTGATTACTCAGTTAAGTCTCTTAAGATAGCTTAAGGACTTAGGAATTCAACTAGTGTCCCATCAGCAAGCAAATGTTCAACTATCAACACTTACCTTACAGCCTTTCATAGTGAAGAAAATTCAGGTCAACCGGGAAAGTGATCCTAAACTCCAAAGAATATAGCAAAATTTAGAGAAAAAGAAGTTTCCTGGGTTTGTAGTACATGAGGATAGGACCCTGCGATTTCAAAATCGCCTATGTGTACCAAAAATGAAGAATTGAGGAAACAAATCCTAGAGGAGACTCACAATACTCGCTACTCAGTGCATCCAGGAGACACCAAGATGTACAGAGACTTAAGACAATACTTATGGTGGAATAATATGAAGAAGGAGATTGTAAAATATGTAGACAAGTGTCCAACTTGGCAGAAGGTTAAAGTAGAGCATCAGCATCCCGTAAGTGAACTGTGACCCCTAGAAATTCCCACTTGGAAGTGGGATTCGATTCAATGGACTTTGTTATGAGTTTACCCTTTCCTACCTCGAAGAAGAATGCTATTTGGGTCATAGTTGATCGACTTACCAAGTTGGCCCATTTTCTACCAATTAGGGATACTTGGGGGGTTGAAAAACTAGCCCAACTATATGTTAAAGAGATAGTTCGCCGGCACGGGATCCCCTTAGACATAGTATCAGATAGGGATTAAAGATTCCAAGCCCTTTTTAGCAAGCACTTTAGAAAGCCTGGACAAAATTGAACTTTAGTAGCTCTTATCATCCTGAAACAGATTGGCAACATGAAAGAGTGAATCAAATTCTACAGGGTATGTTAAGAGCTTGTGTATTAGAGTTCCAAGGGAAGTGGGAAGATGATTTATCTTTGGTGGAGTTTTCTTATAGCAACAACTACCACTCCACTATCCAAATGGCCCCATTTGAGGCTTTATATGGGACAAAATGTACAACTCTACTGTGCTAGAGTGATTTGGATGAGGCATTGATCATAGGTCCCGAAATGATCCAGGAAACCATTGAAACAATAAGAAGGATTCGGAAGCATATTAGGGTTGCCCAAAGTCGACAAAAGAGTTATGTGGACAAGAAAAGGAGGCCTCTGGAGTTTCAAGTAGGTGATAAAGTTTTTCTGAAAGTTTCGCCAACTAAGGGTATCAAGAGGTTCAGAGTACGAGACAAATTGAGTCCACGATATATTAGACCTTATGAAATCATTGAAAAGTTAATTCTCGTAGCATATCGACTGGATCTGCCGGTAGAACTAGAACACGTACATAACATGTTTCACACCTCCCAGCCAGGAAGTATATTCCAGATCTAGACCACACCATTGTATCTGAACCTATTGAAATCACTAAGGACCTAGTATATGAGGAGCGTCCAATCCAAATAATAGACCAAGGACAAAGCAGCTGCACAATAAGTAGATTCCTTTAGTCAAGGTGCTTTGGACAAACCATACCTCCCAAGAGGCCACTTGGGAGACCCAAGAAGAAATGAAAGCCAGGTACCCACATTTCTTTGAGGTAATCTTGCATGACACGATAAAGTTCATAAGTTTCGAGGACGAAACTCTTTAAATGGGAAAGGCTGTAATAGCCCAACCCTAAATTATGTTTATTTATTTAATTACCTCATGTTAATGATTTTCTCATATTTATTTATCGCATTTCATCATCTCGGTGGAAAAAAGAAAATAATAATTTCATTTGGGCCCTCACTTGGCAATTCGGGTTTTATTTATTTATTTAGTTATTAATGAAAATTTTGGGAGAATAGGTAGTAGGCCCTAATAGGTTTAGTCTAAGTGATTTATTTATTTTCCGTATCATTACAAAAATCTAATTTTGAGTTATGTAAAAAATGAAAACGTTATCATTACGGAGCATTTTATTTCGGAACGCAACTTATTTTGGCCAAATTGAAGCCTAACAAGCTTTTCTAGTTAAGCTAGCTAATCACCATGATTAAGCCTAACCATGGTTAGGTAAAACTCATTTTTGAAGATAAAAACTCAGCCAAGTATGTTAGATTAGTCAAAAAAATGCAACCAAACCCAAATCCACATCTTCTCTCTCCCTTCTCTCTAACCCCACGGCCAGCTGTGGTGTCTTTCGGCCAGTTTTCGACTAGTCTTGGCTACCTCTGACCCCTCAAACACCCTATTACCACTAGACATCATCCCAAATCCTTAAAACCTCCAAACATCACCTCCATCTCTACCTTTTTCAAGATCAAAGTAAGTAAACCCTAATCTTGATCTTGTTGGTTTTGATTTTATTTTAGTTTTGATTCTTATTTTGTTATTTTTGATTATTAATCATAATGTTTTGATAAGAAATAAGAGTTATTTTGGTGTTAAAATTGTTGGAGAAGCTTAAGAGTAAGTGGCAGTTGAGATTGCTCATGGTCATGCAAGTTGAACCTTAAGTGATGTTTATAGGTGGTTTTGTATTTGTTTTGGCAATCTTTAGCATCATAAACGATTATGGTGATGTTGGTGAGAATTTGAATAAGTTAAGGGTAGATCTAAGTTGGCCAAAAGTTAGGGTTTTAATGACTATGCAAGGTTTAGCTTTCCTTTAATAACAAGCATGTTATTTGTGTATATTTGATTGAGAAATAAATCTTTGATGTATATGATTATGAAGTGAAATTGAATGTGGTGATTTTGTATGGTGATGGAAAGGACCAAAGCTTTGTTACATGGTTTTAAGGAGTGATTTTAGATGAGGATTTGTGTGAAAAGAGAGGAGAAATCAATGACAGTGGGGCTGGAAAATGGCAGAAAACAGGGCATGCTTTGCGAATAAACTGGCAATGAACGGCCCGATCAAAAATTATAATTTGTAGGGATAGATAGATCGGTGAGTTAGCTTTCAAATGGATTTTGAATTGCCTTAATCCGAGGTATGTGGAAAAAGTTATGGCCATTTTACTAGAACTACGCAAGTTAGACCAAAACTGGCACACTTGTGTTCTAACCCTATTTTGGGAACCCTATTGTGGAAATTATGTTTTGTGTTCTAAATGAAAGTTTTTTGAGACTTCTTAAGCTTTCTATATTGGAGAATTATGTCACAAATGGAGATCGGGATATTAGGTTACGAGTCATTTACTTTAGCCCCTATTACGCCCTTACTTTTCTTTTACTAAAGTATTAACTATGAAAATAAATACATTTGCTAACTATATGTTCCTATAATGATATTTTTGTATAGAATCAGGGCCTAATCTATCATTTCCTTCCCTTTCGTGCATAATCATACTCAGTGACATTTTATTAAAAGTCTCAGGTACGTTCATTGTCTGTATCTTTAGAAATCAGCACGTATTTGTCAAAATTATAATGTTTTAGTAAGTACATCAATGAATCAGTTTAATCAGTGGCTTATCACATATTTAGTGACCTCATTAGTTATCAGTTATAGGGCACTGACCTTTAGTTACCTGCGTGGCTTCAGGCCAGGTCTCCTCGATCGGCTTGGCAGGTGTACACCTATCTTCAGATTGTAACAGTTACTAGGGATTCACTATCAGGTAATAATTGACAATGCAATTTTATATTTATCTCATTCCCTACTTTAAATTAAAATGAATTGCAATGCGAGCCCAATCTATTTTTCGAAGAACATTTAATAATATAGAAATGCATGTACTGAGCTTCGGTTCATAGTTCGAAATGTTTTCATGTTTTGTTTTAGGGAAATGCTCAGTGAATCACCCTCTGGCTACCAGGCTGACTGGAGAAGGTAAGTGAGCAAGAAAGTCTAAAAGGAATAGTGGCGTTTTAGTGTTGAAACATTTTGAGCACTGTATTGTGAGACATTTTGATGTTAGAACTATCTACTCTACTAAGAGTTACTATATTTTGGTATAACCTTTGAGATCGTTAGTTACTATTGATGTTGGTTTGATGGTTTGCTTTTACAAATGCCGTGTCGTGGTAATGATATTCAGTTTGGTTATGTTTAATTATTTTTAAGCCAAGCCTTGTCCTTTTTGGATGGCGGTAACGCCCCGATCATTTGAGATATCGCTGCTAATTGATGATGCTAGTTGATGAGAATGCAAATAGTAAATTATGTACATTTGGGGTGTGACATACACCGAGAAATGAGGTCAATCAGGTAGTGTGGGGGAGAGAATAGTCAGGATTTGGACATAAAAATAGTCTCGATCCTAGCTAGGTCCGAGGGCTGATAATCTAATGGTCTAGTCATGGTAACCCCACAAAAATAGGTGGTTAGACTAATTAGACTAGCTCATACCCTCGAGAGTGTGGCTGGGTAGTCTTTGATGGTGCAACCAACTATAGGTTTGACAGGTTAGGTTTCGCCTTGACTACTTGGTTCGTCGATTCACCAAATCATGATCCCAAGCCTTTTCTTTTGTGTTTATTAGTTTATGTTCAATTACGTTTCATTCCTTTTTCACTTAGCCTAGCTTGAAACACTCGAGTTAACCTTGGTACTTGAAACTTGACTCCCAATGGACGATACCCCAAGTACTCGACGATAAACCTTACGCTTGAGGTTATAAATATTAAAACTTCAATTCTTCCTATCAAGTTTTTGGCTGAGGAAGTCATATACCTTTTTGGGATATTTTTGTGAAAATCTTTCAACTTTTGTATAGTTTTTCTTCTTGGCTTTAGGGGACTTTTGTGCCTTTTCTTTTTAATTGGTTTTTGATCTTAAATAGCTTAGTTGCTAGCTTGTATATAGGTCGAATATGTATAATGGAACAGTTGTCTACAATGTAGTTTTCGATTTTTTTTTTATAATAGGTCATTTCACATGTGCAGTTTTGTGCCTAACTTGTACACTTGACCATTGACTTTGGATGTTAGTTGTTGAAATTGGGGTTTGGGGACATTCTATTTGGTTAATTGACTTTCAGCTTTGTAGCCAAAATGAAACCCCTAATTAAGGAAAAACTCTAAATATGTGCTAAGTTGTTTATCTGGGAGTCCAAGGCCTAATAAGCCAAGAACTACCCACTCGGGCGAAGGGGCATAAGGAGAAAAGCAGGAAAAAAAGAACAAAAAAAGAGCCAAAAAGTGATCTAAGAAAAGGGACTCATATACCAAGTGGAAATGACATTTTTGCCTAATTTCATCCTAGGGTTAGGAGTCAATACACTTCGCACAAATCACTGAGGTATACAAATCGTGTTATTGTGTTGCGTGGAGTGAAAAATGAGAGTCGCCTAAATGTATGTTTTGCTTGTATATAGTTAGTAGCTAGGTTGTTAGGGTGACAGAATCGATCTAGATGTGTATATATTTTACCCTCTGCCTTGTATAAATGCTTTGCTTTTGAAAAAAAATCCGAAAAAATATTTCAAAGATTTTGAGGGTATATCTTTTGCAAACTCTCACGAGATCTCACTCGTCCACTTGGAAACACCAAGGGGTTTAAAGGACTTGTTCCATATGGTAAATACAATCGTGACTCCTACAAAAGTGAGTTAGGTTCCTAGGTTAGTCTTTCTTTTGTTTTGCTCGAGGACGACCAAAAGTTTCATTCTATTTAGATTAGATTAGTTCCATTCTCTCCCCTCCTTATTTTATGTTTATTTGTTTGTTTATTAGGCTAGTTGCAGTTAGGTTTAATTGTGTTTTTGTGATGATCAGTAGCTAGTTTTTGTTGGCTTGGATTGTGATTAGTCAGTTGATAGCTAATTAGTCTTGGATAGGTCTAACCATACCTAATTTATGCTTTGAACTCGGAGTTTTCTCTCATGCCTGACGAGTGCTCAGTGAAATGCTTGAGAAAACTTTCATCCATGTTTTAGGGCGATTGACTTATACCAATAGACGAGGTCAATTAGGTAGTGTGGGTGAGAGAATAGTCGAGATTTGGACATGAAAATAGTCCCGATCCTAGCAAGGTCCGAGGGTTGCTAATCTCGTGGTCTAATTAAGGTAACCCCATGAAAATAAATGGTTAGACTAATTAGACTAGATCATGACCCTTGAGAGAGGGGTTGGGTGGTCTTTGATAGTGCGACCGACCATCTCTTGTTTTTAGTATAGGTTCGGTAGGTCAGCACTCATTTTGATTACTTGGTTCATCAATTAGCTCAATCACAACTGCAAGCCTCTTGTTTTGTTTTTGTCAGCTCAATTTAGCTTATCTTTCTTTCCTTTTCACTTAGCCTAACTTGAAACACCTGAGCTAATCCCAGTATTTGAAATCCAACTTCCAATGGATGACACCCAAGTACTCAACAATAAACCTTGCACTTGGGGTTATAAATATTAAAACCTCAAATTCTTCCGATTAGTCGTATGATGGAAAGTAGTTCTGTTAGCCTTGGTGATCTTCAAGGAGAAGAATTTGTTGTAGATAATGAGAACGAAGAAGTCAAAGGGGATTGGATCCTTCCCATAATTTAGAAAGATTTTATCTACAAAAAAATTGATATTGCAATAGAAGAGCAAATATGTATGTGAAATGATGGAAGGCAATCTAGAAACCAGACACCATGAGTATGATGTAGGAGAAGTTAATCTCATTAATTGGAAGAATATTCTTAAGCATAACAAAGATAGAAAATATTAGTATATCCATATTGAAAGTGTCCAAGTACAAATTGCTCCATTACAATATTACGCCAAAGATATTGATCTTTATGCTTTGCTCTGTGGTGTCATGCATAAATAAATTTAATAATCAAATTATCATAGGATTAAGATCAATTTGTGTAATGGATCAGTAGCATTCAATTGCCGACCGAGGTATGATATGAGTCTAGAAGATGAATTTGCTAAAAATTTCATATTCCTTAAGATAAAAACAGTGGGGATGGATATGAAAATAGGAGGATACCTATTAAGGATATTTTGAAAAATAATCTACAAATTGGATAATACTATAGATCCAAAGATCAAGATAACCATGATAGACGTAGAAAAATTTGAAAGTTCTACTCCATTGCAAAAAGTTCAAAGGAAAAAATCCAATTTACAAGAGATAAAAATTGATCGGTCTCGGATATCTAGCTTTGATAATCCCACAAAAATCAATAAAAAAAATGTGATAAAAGTTTATGAGAATGGTAAAATTAGCATTAAATCCCAGTTACTAAGAAGCATGAGTGCAAGATTAGAATGGGGAGAAGGGCCTTCATCAACTAAAGAAGATCTTAATGAAGATAATACAATTAATATGGCCAGTGAAATGGGTAGAATAAGTTTTGTACTCGCAAAACACAGTGTAGACTAAAGTATGAATCTAGATAGCAAAGTCATTGGGTACAAAACAAGAACTGTTAATGAACCAACGTATGAAGATGAATTACTAAAAAACATGATTATGGAGATATGCTATGAAGTCACCAACACAAATCTGAATAACATGTATATCTCAATAAATGTATATTTAAAGGGATATAATAAATATGAATTGTGTGTCTACATAGATATTGGTTATTTTGTCTACTTTGAAAAAGGATCTTTATTCTAGAATTCATGTGGGAAAAAGTCAAGAATCATTTACAACTAAGGATACTTGGCAATAGCATAATGACCATAACAAAGTCATAGAAGGGTTATCCATAGAAATAGAAGGAATCAAATGCATTCTATCATTTTTATGGGCTACTAATTGACTCTCACATGATATAATTGTTGAAAATAATTTTCAGAGACTATATTCTCCATGCACAATGACCATGAGCCAAATAATATTTACAATTAGCGGTCACTCAGTTCATACTGAAAAATTAAGTGAGGCTTACACTCATTAGAAGACTGAGTTTATGCACAGCCAATGTGGTGAGAAGGTAATGCCTGCACAATATGAAATAGCACTAATAATCTCATTATTTGATTATCTATTAAAGAGCAGATTACTGAACAATGAGAGCAATTATGTAAAGAACTCTACTCGGATAACCCAATAAAATTTTGGGATAAAGATAATACATTTGCAAAAATTACTTTATTAAATCCCAACACTATTATTCGAGTCAAACAAATGATTTATATACACATTACAACATCCAAGAATTTGATTAAAAAACAAAAAACCAAAGAACTTCTAGAAAAAGGATTAATCAAGAATAATAAGAGTTCTCACACCAGTCCCATTTTCATGGAAAGAAATCATGCTAAAGAAAAAAGAGGAAAAGAAAGAATGGTAATCAACTATAAAAATCTTAATGATAATACTATCAATATTGACTAAGTTTAGGTAATAATTAAAACTCTCTATATAAGCTTTAATTATTTTGCTAACCATAGTGGGCCTCTAATAACACAAAATATAACATTTATGATGTAAGTAGTAGATTGTGATAACTAGTACCAGTGAAGTCATTATAAGAAAGTTTAAATGTTAAAATATGCTTAGTTTTCTAAAAAAGTCAAAACTTTGAGCATTTGCCCTTGAACCCCATCTGTGCCAAAAATAGAAATTTTAGAAAAAGTTTGGGCCAAAAATAAAATATTTGTCCTCCAAAATATTATTAACCCAAATAGTTGCACTCCTAAAAATTATTACCTAAACCTGGGTAGTTCTGAAAATCTTTATCCAATTTCACTGGATCAATTAAATATTTACCCATATCCTAGTGGACCCGAAAGTTAATTTTTTTAATTTTGGTCTAATAAATTGGGTTACAAGGCCTCATCTATTTTTTTCATCCAATTTGAGCTATTTATTCGTATTTTCTAAAATTTCACTATTCTTAGAAAACAATAAAATGCATATTAAAAACCTAATTTGAAATTTAATCCAGGCAAATATTAGACATTAAAGTATATAAAAATGATATAATTTCAGGTTGACCAACTACGCTTTATCCGAAACCACATGGAAGATGGAAGAGTACATGAGAATCAAATACCACACTTGTTTGATTTACACCCAAGGTTTCTTTAAAATTTACAAGTTTCAAGGACTAAACTTATTTTAAGGAGGGAAGACCGTAATAGGCCAAAGCTAAAATTATGCTAATTAACTTGAATTATCTTAATTAAAATTAGATTAAGTTGGGCCCTGCATTTCAATTTAGCATTTCATATATGTATATTCATTTATGCAATTACAAGTTGAATCGGTAGAGTTACCTCAAAATGAATTCTGTTATGCTCCCAAATAACCCAATCAAAGTATTAATAAATATTTGCACAATAGCTAAATAGAATTAGCCTAATTATTAAATGGGTAATTTTGGAAAACAAATGTATGTGCACATCTACACAAATGAAATAATAACAATAAGGTATGGTGGATATGTGTGAGTGTGTGTGTGTAGCCAAGAAATTAGCCCAAATATATATGTATATATTGGATGAAAAAAAAAAAGAAAAAGGAAGATTATTAGGTCAAATTTAGAAAAATCTAGACAAGCTCTAAGTTATAATTCACCAATGAAATAAAAGAAATTAAATAAGAGGAAAGAAGGAAAAATAAATAAAACTAAATCTACCAACCCCCCAACCCATGAACCCCCTTTTCTCTATTCTTCCCCTGCCTAGACAGATTACAAACCTCCCTCCCCTTAACTCTATTTCGGCCATTCAGCCACCCATGCGCACGTTGTCATGTTGTCTTTCCCCTTCACCTTTGTTGTGTGTATGTTCAAGTGGGTAAGAAGGTGAACCCTTATCCCCCTTAATTTAATTTTTTATTATTTTATAATTGAATTTTTGGTAGTAGATGATGTATTTAGCTTTAGTGAGTATTAATTTGTAACCTCCTTTGGTTTTTGGATGTTGGGATTGAATTGGGATGCTTGGAGGTTGAGAGTAAATATGGTGATATACGGTTTGCATTTTGAATGGAAATTTAAGCTTGTTTGTGTTAATTTAATGGTATTTAGATAAATTTTAAGGATGGTTGAACGAAAATAATGAGATATATATATATGCATGATGTTGTTAGGTGTGCGCCATAAGCTTGATGGCCAAGTGAGGATGGTGGAGAAGGGGAAAAGAGGGAAATATAATAACCTTGAATGTTTTGAAAATTATGAGATAAATGTGAGGGTTAAATTAGATTACAAGATTAGAATGAATAAGGGGTGTTCTTGACTAATGACATTAATGATTTTGAGACTAAATATGAGAAGAAAGAAAGGCGGGAAATGAATTCACTTTAGGAGATTTGAAAAATTGTTGGGTTAATATAAATTGGTTGGCTAATTTAAGAGTAATGGAATGTTAACTAGCAACGTTTAGTCAAAGATAGTCATTGTGAGTATGATGTAGCATGAGCGGAGAGAAAGCATAGAGGGAAATGGGTTGTCTTGAATTAATGTGGTGACTTCGATGGATTAAGTATGCAAGCTTGTATGATAATTGTGATGCAATTAAAGTATTGACAAAGCTTACCTTTTGTTCTTAATTTGCTAATAAGCCGATCAGTGATTGTAGACAAGTTTAATACTATCCACACGTTTGAACTAACGAGGAAGATGGGACGAAGACCTCTCGATTTGGATCCGAAACCAAGCACGTGACGTCACTAAACTGAGTCATCACTGAATAATCTAAATCATGACGGCAGCTGATAATAATTTGACTATTAAAGGAGGAGGAGGAGGAGGAGGAGGAGGAGGAGGAAGAAGAAGAAGAAGAAGAAGAAGAAGAAGAAGAAGAAGAAGAATAAGAAGAATAATAACAACAACAACAACAACAACAATAACAACAACAACAACAACAATAATAATAATAATAATAATAATAATGTTAATATTAACAAGTGTGACAAAATTTTAATATTAACAAACTTTTAATAATAACTATAATGATAAAAATAATAAGTTGATGTTGATAAAAATAATAAGTTGATGTTAATAAAAATAGGAAAGTTATGTCATTACATTATTATAACATTAATGATCAGTCAAGAACTTAACCCAGAATGTCCATGTAGCATCATTTTGTGGTGGGTTGTCTCATTACTCTTAGACCCTTTTCTTTCATGGGCATATTGCAGGTGTGAAATGGGTGCGAGTAAGAAGAAATATGTGAGAGGAGGTAGGAGCGGGAAGAAGTGAGAAGGAGTAAGTAGGAGTGGTTTGTTGGATGCGAAAGTGGAAAGAAGTGCGAGTAATGATATTAGTAATGTTAGCAATTTGAGTAATTTAACAATTAATAATAATACTAATAATTATTATTATTAATAAAAATAATAATTAATCATAATAGTGATTAATAATAATTAAAAGTAATAACTACAATAATTATTCTTATTAATATTAATAACAATAACAAACATTAATATTAATATTAATACTAATATAATATTATAAGTAATAATTTTTATTAATTATTAATATTAGTAGTAATTATTACTCCCTCCATCTCACTAAAGTTGTCAAAACTTTCCTTTATGAATGTCCCAAAAGAATTATCAAAGTTTCTTTATTGAGTAAAGAAAATGACTTTTCATTTGATACATTAGAGTAATAAATGATGTTTCCTTATTTTCTAGTATTCCAAAATTTGATAACTTTGGTGGGACGGAGGGAGTCTTATAATAACAATCATTATTAGAAATGAATAGTAGTAATAATTACAATAATAATTAGTATTTATATTAAAAATATTAATTATTATTATTGCTATAAATAATAATAACCATTAATATTAATATTGGTAATAATAAAAATAATTAATTAATAATATTAATAACACTTAATTATAATAAAAATGATAATTAATAAAATTAAGAATAGTAACCATTATTATAGCAATTATTAATTATAAAAAATAATTATTATTAATTAATAGATAATTAATTAATCATAATGAAAATAATTACTATTACACAAATAATTACTATTATCCTTTCAACAATTACTAATAATTAATAATAATAATAATAATAATTGACAAACATTGTAAAAATAAAAATGGTTGATTAATAATAAAACTAATAATGAATCATTAATAATAATAATTTTTAATATTAATACTAATAATTAACAATAGTAATTATAATAATACTTCTTATTAATATTAATCATTAATAATAAACATAATAATTATTAATATTAACAATAATCATTATTAATAATAATAGTAATATTAATACTGATAGTATTAATGTTTACTCATTATTAATATTAATAATAGCTATTACAATTATATTTATTGTGATGATTATTATTATTACTAACAAATATTAGTAACAAGTGCAATAATAATTATAATTAATATTACTTATTATCATTACTTTTAACATCAACAAAACAATTAATATTAATATTAATACTAACAAAAATCACTAATTACTAATACTAATAATAATTAGTATTTTAAAAATACTAATTAATAATATTAAGTAGAATAATAAAAATTCTTATCTACATTATTAATAACAGTACTTAATATCAATATTGTCTAATATTAATAATTATTATTTCATAATTAATTAGTAAATATTAACAAATAATTATTATTATTATTTTAAACATTAAAAGTAATTAGTATCAATATTATTATTAAATTATAATAATTATTACAATAAGAATAATTATGAAATAATAATAATATTTATTAATAATAATTACTATTAAGAATAACAATAATTACAATAACAATTATAGTTAACAATATTCGTCATAATAATTGTTGATATAAATAATAATAATCATTAATACTAAAATCAATATTAATCGTAACAATTATTGTAATTATAATTGTAATTATAATTACTATAATAGTTTTTATTATTAATGAATATTAATAGCATTCACCATAATAATATAAAATATTATTAATAATAATTATCATAATAATTAGTAATATTAATAATAAATATTAATATTAATATTGATGTTAATGATTGTCATTATTCAATGAATAATAAAAATAGTAAAACTTAATAAGGCCTAAAATTAATAATAATTAGTAATAATTAAAACAATAATTAACAATATTAAGAATACTAATAAATATATTAATTAATGTTATTAATAATAATAATTGATATCAATAAATATTGACAATAATAATAATCATTTTAAATTAATTAGTTAATAATAATTAATTATTATTTTTAATATTTGAAACAATTATTATTAAAGTTATGATTAGTTGATAACAATTAAAAATAAAAAAAAGTAATGAATAACAATAATGATTATTTTTTTAATTATTATTATTTGTTAATATAAATTTAATAATTAAAATTAGACTCCAATTAAGGATAATAATAATAATAGTGATAACAACATTTTAATATTAAATGAAAAGTAACATTAATAGCACTAATAATAATTATTATTTTCAATATTAATAACAATAATAATTATTATGATTACAATTATTGTAATAATAGTAATAATTATTAAAGAATATTAGTGATAATTATAATAATAATTAATATTAATATTAATAACACTTATTGTTAATACTGGTAATGACAATAGTAATTATTGATGTTAATATTAATAAAAAATTATTAATACTATTGTTATTAAATAATAATTATTATTAATGGTTATTAATAATTTTTATAATAATGGTAATTATTAATCAATAATAAAAATAAGAAAAAACCAAAAAATGCTATTAATATTAATAATGATTAACAATAATAATTACAATAATAATTCTTATTAATATTAATAGTTGTTATCATAATAATTATTAATACTAATATTAATATCAATAATCAATGGTAGTGATTAATAATAATAATAATTTAAAATTAATAATTACAAAATTACCAATTATTAATAATAAATACGACTAAAAATAATAATTAAGAATATTAAGAATATTAATACTTGTTAAGAGTAATAATAATAATAAATATAAATAATCACTAATTTTAATAAATATTATTTAATAATTAATTAATAATAAAGATTAATTAATAATAAGTTAATAATTAATCATAATAATAACAATAATAATTAATATTAGTATTAATATTAATTAACAATAATAATGCTGATGACATTAGTTATTAATATTAACAATAAAAATCACAATAAAGCAGGTGGAAGTAGGTAGGAGTGGGAAGAAGTAGTATTTATTTTAAGGTGTGGGAAGGAGTAGGTAGGAATGAGAAGAAGTAAAAATGAGTGAAAATGAGTGAAAAAGACTAACAAGAATGAGAAGAAGTGGAGTGGATTGAGGGCCTTATACAAAGATTATACGCCATTCAACCCAATAATTGGATTGGATTCACACCTTTTTGCGAATGGTTAAATTTCATAAGCATGTGATCACACTGCCCAACATAATTAGGAGGATAAAAACATCCCTAATCGATTTTTAGGCTCCAAACCCCAACAACCCCTTGCCCCACACTATCCTACTTTTTGTAAAGGCGCCACTAAATTATTCTTTTTTTATTTAATTGTTAATTAATATAGCAAAGAGATACCCTAGTCCTAGAAAAAAGAAAGAGGTTTACCAATCAAGCTTCTTTTGACTAATTTTATGGGTTATTACTCTAGTAATGTTGGTGTTTTAATCATACATGTTTTCATAAAAAGAAGATTTGTAGTGTGTTGGTTTGTTGGCAATTAAGCTTTTTGTGGCTATCTATTCAACGTTCGTTCAATATTTACCACCTCCCCATCCCCAAGAAAAAAAAAAGAAAATACTAAATAAAACGACTAAAAAGCAATATCCTTATACATAAAATGAAGAAGTTTGTTAAAGTGGGTCAAGTAATTTAACATTTGCTTCTTTTAAGTGAAGATTAGTTATATAAGTTTTTTAATCTTTAGGGGGGAAAAAAAGAAAATTTGTCTTAGAAAAATTTTATTTTTTATGAGCTAACTATACTTTGAATTTGATCACTCGAGGATTAAAGATTTAAAAAAATATGTAATTGAAATATTAACCTTATGTACTGAAAACCTCAATCCCAATGATTAAAGTAAGTTCGCATTAATATGACATAATTTTAAATCATGTCAATATTCATCTAGGTCAATTGAAACTTTGATCAAACCACATTTAAAGCATACTTTGATCGGGGAAAAAAAAAAGCAAGGGGTTTGTTAAACTTAAGTTATTTACCTCAGGGAATTTATAGTATATAAATAAGCATACAAAGTTTGAAAAGAGTAAAAATTTTGGTATGAAAGATTGAAGCTATATCTATAGACATATTTGTAGAGGGATGTAACTACACTCATAATATTAAAAATGCTAACTTCATCATTGGCTAGAAAAATACCAACCAAATATTTCAAAAGTGTTTTAAAATTCTACGAATGGATTATCAAACTTGCAGCTTGCAGCCGCATTTGTGTGTTGTTATCCCATGAAATGGTTGCCATGCTGTGGGGTTTCTCATTCAAACTCGAGCAAATTATTTATTGTCACTCCCTCCCATCCCTCATTCAAAAAATAAAAATATAACATCTTCTTCCCTCCGTCAATGCATAGCTGTGCTTGTTATGCGCACTCAGAAGACATGCCTTCCAGAATCATTCAAATACTTATGCAAAAAAAAAAAGAATATGTCTATGTCATGTAATGCACACATTTAGGACACCACATCGAACTTAGAACTCTCATCATAGTAATTTGCGGGTTACAAAATTGTGATATAAATAATGCATAATGGCACAAACATTCAAATGTTGATAATGTATACTATCTATAATTTTGTGACATGAGAAACATAAATTTAGGGCTTATGTCATGATTTTTTTTACATGCAAATTTGGAAATGTTAATGCGAAAGTTGAAATTCAACCATAATGATTTGAATCTATAGTTAAATTTGATAACTTAAATGGCTTATGCAATTTGAATCCAACCCAATTTGACCAAAATCAAACCTAACCAATCTGAACCTTTCACCCTCCAAAGTTGGTTTTCTTTGACAATTTTATTGAATCAATTATCAATTGATAAAGAGAATCAAGTTAAAGTAAAATTAACCTAACCTAGATCTAACCTAAATCAAAATTATAACGATAAGAAATAACTTCGAAATTAATTTGGTCTTAAATTGAACTAAATGATCTTGTTTGTGACTTTAAACTCATGTTCTTTGCTTGTAGTGTGAAGGTGCCTAAAGAAAAAAGGTGTGCCAGTCTCTTATATTCGAGTTATTAAAGCTCTGTGTGAGGGAGTAAGGGCAAGAGCTAGAACCTTAAAAGGGAGGGGGATACAGATGACTTCCCTATAAACATTGGTCTACATCAACGGTCAGTGAGCTCTTTTTTTTTTTAACTATGGTTATGGATGAACTTACTAGAGGGATTCAAGAAAAGATACCATGATGCATGATGTTTGGTTACGACATATTTCTTATCGACGAGACTATGGTGAGGGTTAACAACCTGCTACAGCAATGGAGAGATACCTTAGAGGCTAAAGATTTTAGGTTGCGTAGGTCAAAAACTAATTACTTAGAATGCAGATGTAAGGAGCAGGAAGGTGGTATTGAAGACGAAATGACTATCAGAGGTGTGGCTATACCTAGGGTTGAAAAATTTCGATATCTAGGCTTAATCATTCAACAAGAAGGGAATACGGATGAAGATGTCAACCATCAAATAAAGGTAGGATTGCAAAAGTGGAAGAATGCTTCAAGGGTGTTGTACGATAAGAGAATCTCACTAAGATTGAAGGGAGGCTTTACCTTATGGTTGTTAGACCAGCATTATTGTATGATGCAGAGTGTTAGCCTATCAAGAAGTACCAAGTTCAGAGGATAGCAGTCGCAGAGATGAGGATGTTACATTGGATGTGTGGTCACACGAGATTGGATAAGATGAGAAATGTTGTAATTAAAGACAAAGTAGGAGAGGCACCTATAGAGGATAAAATAAAAGAAGCTATACTTAGATGGTTTGGTCCTATAACAAGATGGAGCAAGGATGCACCAGTGAGGAGTGAGAGCTCGATCTTCTGGGATGTAGAAAAGGGTCAAGGCTAACCAAGGAATAGTGGTGCGAGGTGATTAGAAACAATTTGAATACTTTAGGGCTAATGAAGCACATGGTCCAGGATAGGAAGTTATCGAGATCTAGGATTAAAGTTACAGACTTTAGGTAACATGTTTTTTGCCCTTTCTATAACTCCCTAGGGTGCTTAAAGTGTTGATGCTTGGAGTTGGCTATCACTTATCATGTGTTTCCAATCCTTATGTGTGCTTGTTTTGATTATTAAGTGACTTGATGATTTCTGTGGTGCATTGCATTTTATTTTTTTATCTGCCATACCTATTTATTTTATTTTACCCAAGAATTTTCAACTATAAAATATTTTCTCAAATATCTTTTGTGGGTCTATTAAAATCGTCATCTCTATGAGTAGTGATATCCACAAAGGCAAGGCTGCTATTGGGAATATCACACATGAGTAAAGAAGTCCCACATCTTGAGTTTGAAAAGAAGGGTCATGGTATATAAGTCAAGTGGGCTACTCCTCCTATTGTCAATTGATTTTAGGATGGAACCTCACTTGGGCTTGTTGCCATGGACCTTAGTTGAAGTAGGCTCCCTCCTTGGATCTCCCCAACAAGTGGTATCAGGGCCGATGGTGCATTCGGCTAGGCCACAAAAGGTGTGGCATGGTGGATCCCATGGACGAGCTTGGTGAAGTGACCCGTAGGTGTTGATCGAGTGGGAATGCATGTGCTGCAGCGTGGCTCGATGGTGTGGATAAGCTCTTGATGGTGGCTTGACACCTTGGCAAAGGCTTCCGCTTAAGGGGGAGCTTGTGCGTTGATGTGGTGTGAAAGAGACTCATGTGTGAGGGGAAGATTGTTGGGAATATCACACATAAGTAAAGAAGTCCCACATCAGGAGTTTGAAAAGAACGGTCATGCTATATAAGTCAAGTGGGCTACTTCTCCTATTGCTAATTGATTTTAGGATAGAGCCTCACTTGAGCTTGTTGCCATGGACCTTGGTTGAAGTGGGCTCCCTCCTTGGATCTCCCCAATAAGGAATTCTAGCCCATTGTCAGTGCGCAGCCGCTTGATCTTCTTCTCAGTTTGATTTTCCACTAATGTCTTCCACTGCTTGAAGTTGTTGAAAGCTTCACTTTTGTGTTTCATCATAAACACTCAAGACATTCTAGAATAATCATCAATAATTGACAGAAAGTACCTATGACCCCTCAAAGATTTAACACAATAGGGGCCCCAATAATCCGAATGAATATAATCAAGTGTACCTTTTGTTCTGTTAATTGCTTTTGAAAGTTTGGTACGATGTAGCTTTCCAAAAACACAATGCTCACGGAACCCAAGATTCGTTACCACCTTGTGACCACTGGGAATCCGGGGAAGAAGAAATTAAAGCCGTCGGGTTCTAAGGGTCCTAAACCTGGTGATATCTGTAACTACTGTAAGGAGATGGGACACTGGAAAAATCAGTGCCCTAAAAACAAGAGGCAGCAACAACAACAGGAGAAACAAGCAGGTGCTGCAGCTATCGTAGAAGGTGACAGTAGGTCCGAAGAAGATATAGCCCTAGTCGCTGATGAACCTATGCATCATACTGATGTGTGGATCCTAGATTCTGGGGCATCTTACCGTATATCTCCACTTAGAGAATGGTTTATCACTTACGAGTAGGTGACTGGAGGTAATATTTCTATGGCTAACAGTGCTATTTGTAGAGTGGCTGGAATTGGTTCTATACAGATACGGACACATAATGATAAATTCGGTACGTTGAGCAATGTCAGGCATGTTCCACATATGACAAAGAATCTAATATCATTGAGTCTGTTGGACACGAAAGGATTCAATTTTCAAGGTGAAAGAGGAGTTCTGTATGTCTGCAAGGATTCAGATAGGGTTCTGAAGGGTGTCAAGCGAGGTACTTTGTATATACTGCAAGGCACTACGCTATCTGTTTCAGCTGCTGTTGCATCTTCAGAAGTTCACAAGGACGATATGACCAAGTTATGGCACATGAGACTTGGTCATATGAGTGAAAGAGGGATGCAAGTTTTAGCAAAGAGCGATCTCCTCTGTGGTCACAAGGTGGTAATGGATCTTGGGTTCTGTGAGCATTGTGTTTTTGGAAAGCTACATCGTACCAAGTTTCCAAAAGCAATTCACATAACAAAAGGTACGCTTGATTATATTCATTCGGATTGTTGGGGCCCCTCTCGTGTTGAATCTTTGAGGGTCATAGGTACTTTCTGTCAATTATTGATCATTATTCCATAATGTCTTGGGTGTGTATGATGAAACACAAAAGTGAAGTTTTCAACAACTTCAAGTAGTGGACATTAGTGGAAAATCAAACTGGGAAGAAGATCAAGCGGCTGCGCACTGACAATGGGCTGGAATTCTGTTCATTTGAGTTTGATGAGTTCTGTCATAGTGAAGGGATTGCTAGACATCGCACGGTCAAGGATACACCACAGCAGAATGATGTCGCAGAATGTCTGAATCAAACACTTCTGGAGAGAGCTAGGTGCATGCTCTCTAATGCTGGGTTGGCTAGAAAGTTTTGGGAAGAAGCGGTTAATACAGCATGCTATTTGATCAATCGTGGGCCTTACACAGGTATACATCTCAAAACTCCATGTGAGATCTGGTCTGGTAAACCTGCAGATTACTCAAATCTGAAAGTTTTTGGTTGTCCTGTTTATTATCATATAAATAAGGGTAAATTGGAACCTCAAGTCAGGAAGGGAGTATTTTTGGGTTACGGGGGTGGAGTGAAAGGTTACAGAATCTGGTCTCCATCAGAAAATAGGGTTATTATTAGTAGAAATGTGGTTTTTGATGAAAATTCTATGTTTAACCCTACTGTGAAGTCTGTTATTACGTCAAAAACTGGTAGTGTTGAGAAACAGGTGGAGCACCAAGTCACTTATGATGAGAGTGAACCACAACAGGAAGAAGCTTAACATTCTTGTGCAAAGACCGAGCCTACACCGCTAGCTAATCCACATAGCTTAGCCCTTGGTCGCTCTCAGAGGGATAATTTCGAGAAGCCTCCTACGAAATACGGTTTCGAGGATATGGTGGCTTAGGCACTACAGGTTGCTGAAGAGGTGGATCCTCACGAGCTGTCCACCTATAAAGAAGCAGTCACATGTTCCGAGTCTACCCAATGGATTGCAACAATGGGAGATGAGATGCAGTCACTTCAAAAGAATAAGACTTGGGAACTAGTGAAACGACTGTTGGACAGAAAAATTATCACCTGTAAATGGGTTTTTAAGAAGAAGGAAAGGATATCACCTACTGAGGGGATCAAGTACAAAGCTCGAGTGGTTGCAAGAGGGTTTAGTCAGGAGAAGGGAGTAGACTACACTAAGATTTTCTCACCAGTGGTCAAACATACTTCCATCAGAGTACTATTAGCAACGGTGGCACATCAGGATCTTGAGCTTGAGCAACTAGATGTGAGGACAGCTTTCTTACATGGAGAGCTAGAAGAAGATATATACATGGCTTAGCCAGATGGTTTCCAAGTTCCTGGAAAAGAAGAATATGTCTGTCATCTGAAGAAGTCCTTATATGGACTAAAGCAGTCACCTAGGTAGTGGTACAAGAGGTTTGACACCTACATGATACAGCTCGGGTATAACAGGAGTCCATATGACTGTTGTGTATATCACAATAAGGCAACAAATGGTTCGTTTATCTATTTGGTGCTATATGTTGATGATATGCTGATAGCTGCAGAGCACAAATTTGATGTTTAGAAACTGAAAGGTCTCCTAAGTGTTGAGTTCGAGATGAAGGATCTGGGTCCAGCAAAGAAAATTTTGGGTATGGAGATCTATAGGGATAGAAGTCAGAAGAAGCTTTTCTTATCACAGAAGGGCTATATTCAGAAGATATTGTCAAGATTCGGCATGTCTACAGCAAAACCTATAGATACTCCAAGTGCTGCAAATGCCCACCTATTTGTTGCATTTGCTCCTAAAACTGCGGAAGAAAAGGAATACATGTCTCGAGTTCCTTATGCTAGTGCAGTAAGGAGTTTGATGTATGCAATGGTCTGTATAAGACCTGACCTTGCACACGCTGTTAGTGTTGTCAGTAGGTTCATGGGAGAACCTGGTAAGGAGCATTGGCAAGCTGTGAAGAGGATTTTTTGCTATCTAAGAGGTACATCTGATGTTGGTCTCATCTATGGAGGTGATACCCAGTGTTTGGTAACAGGTTATTCAGATTCTGATTATGCTGGAGATGTGGACAATAGGAGATCAATGACCGGTTATGTCTTCACTCTTAGAGGTTCTGTTGTAAGCTGGAAGGCAACTTTGCAGCCCACGGTTACTTTGTCTACTATGGAAGCAGAGTACATGGCACTGACAACAGCAACCAAGGAGGGATGAGTTGCTTTTATAGTGTATCTTAATTAGTTTTACGTTACTAAAGTATTGCGATGAATTGTGCTTATTTGTATGACAGGCTTAAATGTATAGTATGATAGGCTTAAGTGTTTCTTAGTACACATGTCAAAAACCCACCACTATATGAAGGGATCAGTCATCATTAAAAAATGAGTTCTAGAGTAGTTTAAATGGATGACATGGAGTAAATGTTTGTTAGTACATATATATACTAATAATTTTAAGTTTTGATATTATATTGGAAAAAAAATATCATAACTTAAGTTTTAAGACTTCTTGCAGAAAATTTAATTACAGTTTTGAAATTGACAAGATATAGGCTATGTTTGGCAATCAGCTGTTAGCTATTAGTTGTTAGCTGTTTCTATTAACTGTTAGTTGTTGGCGGTTTGAATTGGCTGTTTGCATTAGCTATTTGAATAGGCGGTTTTGAGAAAGAAAGTTTGGTGAAATTAGCTGTTTCTAAAAAGGTCGCTTGTTAAAATTTCATCTATGCCCTTTTTCTATGTTACTTTTTAGTTGAACATAATTTTTTATTTATTGCTATTTTACTTTCTTTTCAAAAAGAATTAAATTTATATCACATGTAAAAATTAATTCAATGCTTGGAACCATATTTTCATATTAATTCTATATATTTTTATTCATTATTTATCTTATTTCTTTTCAATTTATATGTATTCAAGTGATGCCCACGTCTTACAACCTTTTGTTGTTATTCATTTGAGGGTGTTTTGTTGTGAATTGAAATTATATGATTTTTTAATCTAATTTAATCTTTTTAAGATCTTTTTCTTTATTTTTTACAAATTAAAATTTGTCTGAATTTCAAATAATTTAATCTTCGTTACAATATATTCAAATAAACATAATATCAAATGTTACTACTAACTTGCATCAATCTAAAACTACTCAATGACATGCCTTGTAATTTTAAATGACTAGAATTAGGATTTTTGAAGTTCACTAATGGCATATCTTGTAATTTTAATAAAGTATAGGACATTTTTGTCTTTTATACAAACAGTCATTTATAAAAAGTTACTCATCTTAGTGTTTTGTGAATTGGCATTTGGGGTTGGAGTAGCTATCACAAAAAGTTGTTTACTAAACATCAAGTTGGCTTTTTTTACCATACCGAAACAGCCAAAAGCTCCCAAAAGCTATTTTGTATCAAAAAGTCAATGAAAAAGCTAACAGCCAAACACCCCATAAAAGTTGTTGAAAAATGTTTACCATGAGAATGCTTTTTAAAAAAAAAAAAAAAAAAAAAAAAAAGCATTCAATTGGCCCCACCCATTAGGACCCTCTATAAGGTGAAAACCTAATAGTCTTGCTTACAGAGGAAGGATAAGAAGTTGCACAATCACCGAATTAGAACCAATGTAAACTAACCCTTTTGTTAAGCCTACAAAGAACTTCTAGGTCTATCAGTATTCAAACCCTGGGGGAGAGTATGAAAATTGCACCTCATACTATTGGAGCTTGGCATAGTACCATGAGAAAGATTATGCTTATTAATAAATACAATTTTTGGGGGGGTCCAGATGAGGTACAATAGGAATACAATATAATTACAATACAACAGAGGAAGGAGAAACCAAACATAAGATTTGATTTATCTAGAACCTTAGTTTTAACCATTAGACTAGGATCTCATTACTTTTATTGATACATTGCTAAATACTCACTACATATGAAGTGATTTTTTCATCATTAAAGCAAATATTGTATTGTAGTTAAATAAATGCTTGTCCTCGTCATAAGAATTAAATGCTTATCGACAGATTAGTAAAATATTTATCAAGTCTGCGAGCCATTATTTTACCGGGTCAAGCTTGTCTACCTGGGTGAGTAGGCCAAAGATTGTAACATTATTAACAATCTGGCTACTTCATTTTCATACATTAATTAACATGAAAAGGAAAAGAAAGAAAGAAAATGATTTATGACAAAAGCTTCACAAAGGCTGTTGTGAATTTTCCGCAAGTGTACGGTTTGTCGTTGTACGAACTATGGGTATCGTCCTCAGGGATGATTGTGAACCTAGGCCGCTAGAATTCTAATTCAAATGCTAAATTGATAAG
This sequence comes from Carnegiea gigantea, assembly GCA_029747015.1. Classification (NCBI taxonomy): domain Eukaryota; kingdom Viridiplantae; phylum Streptophyta; class Magnoliopsida; order Caryophyllales; family Cactaceae; genus Carnegiea; species Carnegiea gigantea. The sequence goes on along the minus strand of JAKOGI010000507.1, from coordinate 132,183 downwards.
AACCTGAATCAAATTATTATTCTAACAATATGATTTTAGAATCCAAATTTACATGAGTAAAGCAAGCATAAAATAGGTATTATAAGTTCCGGAATAACCCACACACGAACAGCATAAATAGCATACGAAACCCGGCATAAATAGTTAGTAAAGCAAGCATAAAGTTTCAGAATCTAGCACAACATCGAATAGTATCGAACAGGGCAAGCGCAAAATCAGCCAAGCTAGGCCGAGCATCCAACTCACTCACAAAAAACAGCAGCGTAACAACAGGGAAGGCAAACCCAGAAATTACAAACCCAATTCGAATCTGACACAAGTGTAATTGCAAACCAGAAATCCGTAAGCACAATTCTAACCTAGAACAGGGAAACTGAAGCAGGAGAGAAGGGAAGAAGAAGGTCACGAATCAAGGGAAAAAACATCCAACGAAATTGAACAACTTCACTGAACAATTCGAATAGAATCCAAACAACACCAAACTTTAACGATGCGTGCAAATCGTAGGCTACGAATCGAAATCGAAATCAAGCCACAAGAATTCGAAGTTGAACCCTAACTCCTAGAAAATTGAAAATCGAACTTCTAACACTGAATCGAAATCGAAATTTAACTAAATAAACTAAACTAAACCCTAAAACCTAGTTGGATACCTCCCCAATGGTGAACAGCCCTCCATTTGTAGCCCCCGTGACCGCCTTCTGCCCTCCACCATTCACGACTTCCCTTGTTCCTCTTGTAACCGATGCATTAAAGATGAAATTGATGATGAACTGGGTAACCATTGCAAGGAGGGAGGTGAAGAAGCAATGGTGTGAGAGGGTTGAAGAAGAAGACGAAAAGTAGGGGAGATGAAAAGAAGCAGAGGCAAAAATGAAGGGGGGGCTCGGGCTCTTCGGGGCAAAGGGGAAATGAGAGGAGAGAGAAAGAGAAAAGGGGAGTGGGAAATTATGGTCGAGTCACGCGAGCCAAGCGTGACCGACTTTTACTTATTATTTTTTTTTTTTATTTGTTTGGGGTTAGTTTGGGTTTGCATCCATTTGGCCCAAGTCTTCAATCTTCGGCATTCCTTCTTCTTTTTTGCGCATTTTGGCCCGAATTATTCCATACCTGTACAATAAAATCAAATCAAACAAAAACCTAAAAATAATAATTATTTCGAGCATAAATCAGGTAGAAAGGTACTGTAAAAATACCATATTTTTGGTACGAACAAATACCCTCACGCCAAAGTTTTGCTCGTCCCCGAGGAAAACAAAACTAAAGAATCTAGAAAAGAAAATAAAACAAAATTCTAACTCACTTTCGTAGGAATCACGATTGTACTTAGCATGTACAACAAGCCCTTTAAACCCCTAGGTTACCTCTAGTGGACGAGGAAGGTCTCGTGAGGATTTGCATAAGTTATACCCACAAAATCTATAAAAGAAAACATAAAAAGAAGCTTGAAAATCTTTTTAGTTTTTTTTTCAAAAATTAATATGTACAAAATTGGAGAAAGATACATACATAGTCTAATCAACTGAATCACCCATATAGCAAAGACATTGGCCCGCATATAAACAAAATATATACATCAAGACTCTCTACCCCATGGATGACATCAAAGCACTAATTTTTTCACCCCACTGTACATCAAGACTTGGAATCCAGTCCAGTGCTTGTGTGCATGTGTCTCACCATCCTAAGGCTTAGGTTTACTAGAATCAAACTCAATCCTACTTGACTGGCACAAATTACATTTTTGACTTATCAACATAGGAAGCAAGTTTTCTCAATAGCAGTATTGTCTTAAAGGGTGACACCAAGTAGCGCAAGCCTCAAAGGGTTACTTGTCATTTCGAATTTATTCCATTTCCTTTTTTCTATTCTTCTTCTTTTTTTTTTCATTTTTTCTTTTCCATTTTTTTTCATTTTAAATTTTTTTCCTTTTTTTTCCTTTTTTTTCAATAAAAAATCAAAGTAATGGTGTCAAAAATAAGTGGGAGAGCCAATCATGGAAAACCAAAACCTTAAGACAATGAGGATGAAAGAAATAGGGATTGGATCTCACGGCGATAATGAACAAATGGGGTTAGAATTAGGGCTAAGAGTGACACACCGAGGATAGAGACCTAACATGCACATCATGCGTATATACAGGCTAACAATCAAAGCACAGGACATTTAAGTTGATCAGTAAAGTACAAAGCTTCCCCAAAACAAAACAAAAATCTTTTTGGATTTTTTTTTGAAAGGTTTTTTTTTCCCATTTTTGAAAAGTTTGATGTCTTTTCGTTTTTTTTCAAAATTTGCGAAAAAGGGGCACCTCACCCCACACCAAAACTCCCCAATGTCCTCATTGTGAGAACTAAGACGCCAAAAAGCAACACAAAAATCGAGACAGAACATAGATATATACAAACTAAGACACGACAAAAACCAAAATCACAAAAATTAAAACCAAAAGCACAATCACAAAAGAACAAAAAACAAAACCAAAGAAAATCAACTAACAAGAAAACAATCCGAGATATCCACAACTAATAAGTAATCCCAAAATCAAATACAACCAAAGGTGATCACAGCCAACACGACTCAACAAATCCCAAATTTCTTCTCGAAATTGATCACTCATCACAATCACAGTTTTAAGTAGCAACAACTAAAAGAAAGAAAAGAAATGAAAAAGAAGAGGAAAAAGAAGGGAGTGGCACGATCGTACCAGGTCAGGTGCAGGATTACACCTAAGCTATAGCCTTACTCAGATAAGGTTGAGGAGGACCATGGAGTATCAGCCACTCCATGACAATTCACAAGCTGCTATTCAAATCAAAACCCAACAAAGCACGAAGAAGCTTATCAAACATAGAAGACTAACTCTCAATAAAATTAAGACAACGAAGGTGTAAGAGCTGGTACCAAATAGAGTACATCCACCACAATAATGCAGCACAAGTCAGGGCTCGTTTTAACTTGTCAAATTGGTGGGCCCAATCAGAAAATAGCCAGACATACTCAAAATTAGCCAGCATATGGGTCATCAGCCTAGAAATAGGATCGTCATGAATGAACTGTCTAGGCAAAGCAAAGGGTCCTAAATCCACAAGTCCTTTAAGTTCAATACGCTCATGAGCCTGGTCTAAATCAAAATGTTCAGTGACAATGGCCTCAGACTCAATAAATTTAGACTTGTGAGATTCAAAAAGGAGGTCAGCTTGGATGTGATCAAAAGAAAAAGATTCATATTTAGCTCGCAGGTCCACATCCAAACTCACATTGATGTCAAAACAAAATGAGTTATATTCAATAGGGAATGACTCAGGAGGTATTAGAGGGTTAAAAGAGAATGATTCATATTCAACACAAAAATCCTCATCAAAATTTTTATCGAAATTAAACCCACATGAAAAAGATTCGTATTCTACAGAAAGAATATCATCATTGAATTCTAAAGTAGTGGGCTTAACTTCCTCCTCACATGACTCCTGGGAAATATCGTCTAACTTATCATGATGCTCGATGGTAGATGGGACGTTCATATCTAACTCATCAGGTCTCTCAGGTTCCTGACCCTCAAACTCAAAAGAGTTATCAAAAGTGGTGGGTAGGTCGGCATAAACTAGGACATCATCAGTGACATCCTTTTGTGAGTTAGTGTGTGGTGCAAGGTCAGGCAATAGAGACACAGGAGGTTGCTCTCTTTTTCAAGGCTAGGCAAAGACAGATCATCATGCAAATGAGGCCTAGATTAATAAGAGGGCTCAAAATCATCAAAAAGACTAACTTTAGGTTTAGGAGATCCTAAATTAGAGTCAGACTCATTACATTGCTCCCTATTCTGATTAAAACAGTGAGAATGTTCAGTAATTCTCGCTTTTATTATCTCCATCACTTTATCAGTCAATTCATTTAACCTTTTTTCCATACTTGCACACGTAGCATCAACATAATCATGATACGAACAAGAACAAACATCATGACAAGAAGATTCACAATAACCGCACCAAACAGGAGGCACAGAAACATCAGAGGAGTCATATGAATCTAGAAAATGATCCTGAGGGTAAGGACTAACATGAATAACAAACTCACTATGAAGTGGGTAACCAAAATTCTTCTTAGCTTGTTCAAACGCATAGGTATCCCAAGCTAATTTTTCAAACAAATTCCAAACTTCATCCTGAGTTTTAGATAACAATCCTAATACACCTCCAGGATAAATGGACTCGATATAACCTCAAGATTCAGAATTTAGACCCATAGCAATGATCTCACAAATTTTCCATTTTTGAAAACTTTGATGCAATTGATCACTATAATCATTAAGTCGTGATAAATAGCTCCAGAAAGGTTCATGCTCATATTGTGGGAAATTAAAAACTGGCATTCTTGAATCTAGTTTTTTTTTTCAATTTTTTTTAATTTTAAGAATTTTTCAATTTTTTTGGATTTTCAAGTTTCTAATTTTTTTTACTTCATTTTTGTAGGAAAGAAAATGCATCTAAGACACTATTTACAAACCAATGACTAAAACAAAAACAAAAGACTCAAATAATTAAGGGCACAAAACAAAATAAACTAATAAAAATAAAACTATGCTATAAAAGAACGACTCAAACATCAAATAGTAATCTAACATAGAAAATAGAAAATAAGCACAAACACAAAATAAGGACTTTCTAATTTTTTTCTAATTTTTCCTTCTGTTTCTGCTTCCCGCACAAGTATCAAAATTGTTAGTCGCCTTATTTTCAGCATAAAATAATAACAAAAATTAAATTCAATGGACTAAATAAAAAGCAAAATATAAACTTAAATTGAAAATCAAAAACAAAAGAAGACTCAACTAAACTAAACAACTAAAACAAAACGAATGAACACAAAATTGAAAGACATGAAACAAAAATGAAATCGACGCAAATGACCTAATTTCATAACGCCATCCCCGACAACGGTGCCAAAAACTTGTTGTGAATTTTCCGCAAGCGTACAGTTCATCGTTATATGAATTACGGGTATCGTCCTCAGGAATGATTGTGAACCTAGGCCTCTAGAATTCTAATTCAAATGCTAAATTGACAAGAACCTGAATCAAATTATTATTCTAACAATATGATTTTAGAATCCTAATTTACATGAGTAAAACAAGCATAAAATAGGTATTATAAGTTCCAGAATAACCCACACACGAACAGCATAAATAGCATACGAAACCCGGCATAAATAGTTAGTAAAGCAAGCATAAAGTTTCAGAATCTAGCACAGCATCGAACAGTATCGAACAATGCAAGGGAAAAATCAGTCAAGCTAGGCCGAGCATCCAACTCACTCACAAAGAACAGCAGCGCAACAACAGGGAAGGCAAACCCAGAAATTGCAAACCCAATTCGAATCTGACTCAAGTGTAATTGTAAACCAGAAATCCGCAAGCGCAATTCTAACCTAGAACAGGGAAATTAAAGCAGGGGAGAAGGGGAAGAAGAAGGGCACAAATCAGGGGAGAAAATATCCAACGAAATCAAACAACTTCACTGAACAATTCGAATAGAACCCAAACAACACCAAACTTCAACGATGCGTGCAAATCACAGGCTACGAATCGAAATCGAAATCAAGCCACAAGAATTCGAAGTTGAACCCTAACTCCTAGAAAATTGAAAATCGAACTTCTAACACTGAATTGAAATCAAAATTTAACTAAAGCTGAAACTTAAACTAAACTAAACCCTAAAACCTAGTTGGATACCTCTCCAATGGTGAACAGCCCTCCATTTGTAGCCCCCGTGACCGCCTTCTACCCTCCACTATTCACGACTTCCCTTGTTCCTTTTGTAACCGATGCATTAAAGATGAAATTGATGATGAACTGGGTAACCATTGCAAGGAGGGAGATGAAGAAGCAATGGTGTGAGAGGGTTGAAGAAGAAGAAAAGCAGGGGAGATGAAAATAAGCAGAGGCAAAAATGAAGGGGGGCTCGGGCTCTTCGGGGCAAAGGGGAAATGAGAGGAGAGAGAAAGAGAAAAGGGGGGGAAATTATGGTCGGGTCACGCGAGCCAAGCGTGACGGCTTTTACTTTATTTTTTTTATTTTTTTATTTGTTTGGGGTTGGTTTGGGTTTGCATCCATTTGGCCCAAGTCTTCAATCTTCGGTATTCCTTCATCTTTTTTGCACATTTTGGCTTGAATTATTTCATACATGTACAATAAAATTAAATCAAACAAAAACCTAAAAATAATAATTATTTCGAGCATAAATTAGGTAGAAAGGTACTGTAAAAATACCATATTTTTGGTACGAACAAAGGCCAACCAAAAGAAAAGGAAAAAGATAAATGACGAAAATTGATACGCACCTTGGTGGCTAAAACTACAGGATCAGTACATTAGTTTTGGAATTTTATTTACACTATATTGATTACTATATTTCATCAATACCCACGGAAAAAAAAAAATGTAGACCTGTTCTTTTCGTTGGCAAATCCCAATTTACCAACTTCAAATCACTGCAACCCACTTCAACCTAATTTACGAACTTTAAATAAAAAACACCAACTTCAACTGACTTTAACCTACTTGAACCTACTTCAACCCACTATTTTAACTAACTTAATTATTTTCCAAACTTTTTTTTCCATAAAAAAGAACAGGCCCTACACTATCCTATTCATATTTTGGAAATTAAGAGCTACCAAAAGCACCTAACAATTTGCAACTACAGAGTGTACTGGGTTGTTGGATGTGGATTAATTTTGTTGCTACAACTTTGAAAATACTTCCACGTTTCGTGCTAACTAACAAAATAAAAGCAACATTCATGTTCCCTTTTTTCTAGGAATCCATTTGGGGTTAGGGCAAAATGAGTTATGATATGTCAAAATGTACTCTATGAGCAATTAATAGTGTCCCCTCCATTTCTACCGAAGTCTTCCCTTTCATATATGGACGTAATTGTTGACTCAACTATAGCTAAAATTTGACTTTATTTATTCATTTTAAATTTATTCACAAGTGTACAAGGAAATATATATATATATATATATATATATATATATATATATATATATATATATATATATATTTCATTTTAAAATTTTTTTGTTTTTGGTATGAATTAGGATACTTATTTTTTAGTACATTAGATGACTGGATCACATGCCGATTAAACGCACCCACCCAAGCCTTTTGGGTTTTTTGGGGGGGGGGGTTGCCCCTCGAGGGGTGGGAATCCAAACACATGCTATCATGTGCATGCATTGAAGATATGTTATTTACAAAAATTATACCAAAATACCAGTGAGAATCTGAGTTGATTAAATAAATTATCCCTCAACTTTTGATCGACGGTAGAAAATATTCTTGAACTCTAAAAGTAAAGTAAATAACCTTACTTATGAAATGTACTTGTTGGTTTTTTTATTAGCTGATGACATGGATGATAAAACAATGACATAGCTTAATTTAATCATCCACTATGCTGATGTGGCAATGAGATTGATTAATTAACTAATTTAATTAATTAGAACAAGATTAATTAAAAAAATGCATAAAGATTTATAATTTATTATATTTTGTCAGTATTTATTTTTTATTTTTTATTTTTGTTGTAATTTTTATTTAATTTTTAAAAATTTTTTATGCACAACAATAAAAATATGCTATATTAGTAATTAGTACACATAATTAGTGCATTTTATTCTTGTTAAAAATTTAGATAACCCAGTACAGTACGAACGGTTGGGGCTTGGGAGTGAATGAAGTAGCCCAATCCTAATCTACATTAGACTGTTATAGAGAGAAATCTAACTTTTTATTTTAAATTTTGACTAATTTTATTAAGTAAAGAAAGATCAATTTATAAAATACATAAAATTTTATGGTTTATTATAATTATGATTAAAATTGTTTGATTTTTATTATAGTTTTTATTTAATTGATTTTTATTCTAATTTTTTTATTTTGAATAATAGAAGTGGAATATAGCAATGCACACAATCAGTGTATTTCATATTTTTATTATCAATATAAAGACAACAAAATATGAGAATTTGCAAAAAAATTCGTACATTTTATTCTAATTAAAAATCCATATCGACATCAATTTGTAAATTTTATTTTAATTAAAAATTCATATTGACACCAATACGTTGCTACCATTTCTATACGCACATATGATATTCATCATCACAAAGTTTAAAAAAAGTATGAGAGAATAAGTACAAAATATGTCCATGCAATTGATTTGCATAATAATAGTCTTTTTTGTCATTTTGGAATAGTTATAGATATTTATTATTCATTCATCTATTTTAGATTGGAGAAATTCAAAAATTATATACAGATGATTAATCTACGCATCAAAGTTGACGCTCCAATTAAGCCATGTTATGTTTTGATAATATGCCAACAACTATCAACTAATATATAATGTAAAAAAGAAAAAGTATGTAATTAGTCAAAGGGTATTTGCTTTAATTTTAAAGTTTAGGGGAATTCTCTACCTTTCACTAAAAGTTCATGGGTAGTTTATCTTTACAACTCGTGGAAATCCTATGGAGAGTACTTCTTGTAAGTTAGTTTCACAAATTTGTCATAGAAATTTTAGTTATTTTATTTATTGTAAGTAGAATCTCTTTATAAGAAAGATGATTGAAAAGGGGCACAAGTTATTGTAAAGATATGAGACTATACACCCAACTCTCACAAAAGATTCTTCTCCACCATTTTTCGTTTTTTAATTGCCCAAACTCCCCCTTCTATAACGATAATATATCCAGATCTAGTAGTCTCGGATCCATCCCATAAACACTAAAAAAAGGTATTACCTTATCTAGATTTAAGAGTCGGCTAGTCAATTCTTTTCCTTGCGGGAAAATCTCCACACAAGAAAACCAAAGCTGCTGAGAATCCAACCCAAGTTCTGGTTTTGATGGGTAACAATCAACTAGTGCTTCTCAACTATAAAACATAGTATTTTGTCATCACGTTGGTAAAAATCCCTCTTTCGACTATTTAATAGATCTTCAATCTTTGGTAACATTATCACTATGATTTCTAGGGTTTACAACTAATAAAATGCAGAATAATTGTTGTTTCATTTTTCCTTCCGAAAGGTTATGTATGTATTTAGAAAATCTAATATTACACCCTCCGAAAAAGAAAGTTTCACATTATTTAATCAATAAGTTCTTTTTCCCCTTTGAACAATATTAAATTCTACCACGATAGGAATCCCTCAACGTAATGCTTTTGCGACACCTCATGAGATGATCGCTGAGTTAGAAAGTCAAACTATATTGTACCATTTCTCCTGAGTTCTTCGTGACTTTGTGGCTAAGTTCACCTTTGGTTTTTTTTTTTGGGGATGAATTGATGGGTAAAATTCAAAATAAGGGCCATCATGCACCATACAAAATGATGGATGGATACTGAAAAGAAAATCAAAAAAGGCCGCTAAATCACAACAAAGCAAGCAACTAAAGATCAAGTAACACAAGTCACTAATCCTAGCTGTCACAACTAAAAGAACCTGATTCGATTGAACACATTTATGTTACTTGACTCTCCAGTTTCTTCTTTAAGTTCCTCATGATCCTCCTTATGACTGGAGTTTTATCCCCAAAGACACAAATACCCCTATTTATCCACTTGCAAGCATTTTCGAGCAAATTATGTAGGAGTAGGGAAATCAGGCTTGACAATCTCATGCTCTTTTTCTTCATCACTTCTGCAACAACAAATCCTCCTATGCATTCATGAGAGCATAGTCAATCTATTATCAAGCGCACAATAATTGGTTGCTCTGATCCTCTAAACTAAAGATATTGTTATCATATTTACGATAATATCTTCCTATGAATTCATGATATCGTAGTCAATCCATTATCAAGCGCACGATAATTGGTTGCTCTGATCTTCCAAACCAAAGATCACGTTACCATATTTATGATAAAACATCACTTCATATGACAAACTTAATCTAGTAAAAAGATAAGGTCAACGGAACAAAAACACAACAAAAGACCTTCTAAAGTTCATTTCATAACATCACAAGTTGCATCTCAAATGGAAAAAATGGAGTGATAGAGAGATATCCTTAGCATGTGGGAAGTTACCAGGAGAAAGAGAGGGTGAGTGCGAGACACATTATCCATGAGCGAGATTGAAGGAACACATTTAGGGTGTTGTCTTAACTCCTAAGACTCTCCATTGACACCTTCACTGCTGCTTTTGGCCCATTACAACGACACCTTTACTGCTGCTTTTGGGCCATTCAAACTCGAACATTCATCAATGTCCACCTCCCAATGCCTTTTGGGTTTTTATTCAATTAGGATTGTATCGCTAACCTTCTTTTGTGTACAAACACAACCCAAAGCAAAACACTAGGACTTACTAAAGAAGTAAGAATATCAAAACATCTAGCTATATTCATTGCCTTGTAGTTGAGAACGACTTCCAACGCCCTAATCCAGAAGGCAGACTTAAGCAGTGTCGTCAATTGATTCAAGACATTCAAAGGATTTGTCGCCAACAACTACACCTCATACTTCTCCTTCTGTGAATACAATATAATTGCATCCTTCTGTGAATACAATAATATTGCATAATATCAATCCTTTTCGATACAACGTTTTAAAGGAATTCTTAGTTGGAGCTACTATCTGTTGTCCCCCCCCCCCACAAACACAAAAAAAGAAGACCTTCATATCACTTGGCATTACGAAGAAAAGACATCTCCAATACATGCAAACTGAAGAAGACCTTCAGATTGCTTGGCATTACGAAGAAAAGACATCTCAAATACATCAGTGGCGGTGAACATTACCAAAATTAAAGCTGGAAAGCCTCTGGGTAGATAGGACAACACGGACCCGACACGTGACGAAATGATTTCGACTGGAAATCGACACTATTGACTGTTTTGTGTGAGAACATGTTATTTTTCAAATTTGAGTCATTTTAAAGATGGTACAAAATTAACCCGTTTATTAAATGAGTTAACCCAACATGACCCATTACCCAACTGTAAATCTAAAATATAGAGGTGCCACCTCCGTGTTAGACATGTGTAATAATATTGGACACTAATACAATGGTAACACTCATCAAAATTTGACCACATATTTAGCACTAAATATTCAACATACATAGTTTGACCATTTTGAACATAGTCACTAATGCTACAAGTTCCTTTTTTGTCTTATTCTTTCTAGTACAAACAAATCAAATAATATATATCCATCCTTGTCTGTCTTATTCTTTCTAGTACAAACATCAGTGGCGGTGAACATTACCAAAATCAGAGCTGAAAAACTCTGGGTAAATAGGACAACACAGACCCGACACGACACGAACCGTTTCGTGTGAGAACATGCTATTTTTGATCGTCACTAATAAACTTTACATGTAACAGGACATAATCTAATGATTTTTGGTTTGTATAATAAATCCACAAACAATGTCATACGTTTGTTTAATGTTGGGTGTTATTTGACGGAATAGTAATACATTTCATGATATGTTCTCCAGCACTGGGGCCGGTGTTTGACGCTTCTTCGGTCTGTCTGCTTACAATATTTATTCTCACGAAAAGCAAATAGCAACAGTCCAATCACACTGCCCAAAAGCATGTACAGATAAAAAGAACTAATGAAGCTCATACTTTAAAGAAATGTAGATGAAAATAGTCCACCTCTATTCATCGAAAAGTTTGTTTGTATACATGACTAGAATTACCATATCAGATTGAAAGCGATATCATCCCCTCTCAGGGTAAATGGGCCCAAACAAAGGGAGGGGAGAGAAAGAATGGAAAATTCGACGAGCAGAAAAGATCTTCAGATCAGAGTCTCTTGTGAATTCAATGAAAAGTGAACCTGAATTCCAATAGTCAGGCACAAGCAATCCAATTGCCAATGCTGGTGACTTGAAGGAAACATCAACTTGCCCAATAAGAGGAGAAGAACATAGTGAGCATATTTACTTGTGTCTAACAGCACAGATTGAAGCGGTTAAAATTTCATGGGTACACGAAGATCAAATTTCCAAAAAGAATTCAGCTCACCTGATCCATTAAAGATCCATGGGAACTCTGAGGCCATCATGCGCTAGCTGAACTGGGATACCTTCCCTAATATAACAAAGTATGAACTATCAAATGTCTGAATTAGGATGCATCAATCAGTAAACTTAATTGAAATGTGGAGGCAAAAACATTCATGCTCTGGAATCTTGCTCTGGCCTCATATCCAGGGGCCATCTCAGATGCCCCAAAAATGAACAGATTTACAGAAATAACTGAGAAAACATGGAGATCATAAGGTAGCTGAGATGTTCCCAAAAGAACTTTGCAGAAAGGTGGACGAGCTTGCATATATTAAGCGCCCCCCCCCCCCCCCCCCACAAAAAAAAAAAAGGACTAACTTGCATCTGTTATCTTTATATAATCAAAGCATTGACATATGAAGTGTAGCCCCCATATATATGCAGTCCAACCAGCACCCACATCGACTGCAGTGATGCACATGGATTTCATATCTTATTGATCTGAAACATAAAAAAGGCAAAGGCCGATACCTTCTTGACCACTCAGCAAGAAATGTGTTATCCCTGAGGTGGTCAAATTCATGGGTCATTCCAACTAATAGAGCACGCTTTGGGCATATTCTCTTCACTGCATCAAGAGTCTTCGGAAAACGACAGTTGCTGTCAAATGAAAATGCAAATATGCATGGAAATCCAGATGAAATACAAAATACCAACGGAATCATATAGTTGACCTGAGGGAAGCAAAAGTGAGTATTGTGTGACCCATTCTGCAAATGAAAGAAAATGGAGGAAAAAGCGTAAGATCCATATCACTGACAGTAGTATTATTTAGATAATCAGTCCTGATAAACTGGAGAATGAGGAAGCAAAGTAATTGAAATTAAAAACTACAGGTCATTTACTACTAAGGACATGCAAATATGTCACATCAATGTTACAATTTGCAGCTCTACAAGTTTAGTTTCCTTCTCTTACTCTAAGCAAAAATTATTGTATGCATTTATTTTTCACAAAGACAGGTATCTATGACACTGACGATTATACTTAAGTTTGGAAGAAAGAAGATTACTGCTAAATCTGAACCAGGGCACATTAATATGTTTTCCAACATTGAGTTTTTCTTATACATTAATTACATCGATGACATTGAGGGGTGGTGGTGCTCTAGCCCTGATTTTAGCCTAAATGTTGTGAAACAGCCCACCTAACATGTTATACAAGCACAAAAGACGCTTTCAAGTTCATTACGGAATGTAATGAGCCACGTAACGGTCCTTAACAGAGGCTGAATAATGGGGTAGTAAGTGTATCAAAAGTGGATATGCTTGCTTATGAATAATGCCCAAGGTTCATGTATTCATTCAGATAGAACTACCCCATCAATCTCATTTAACTGATGTGCTCAGCTTGTTCAGCAAGTAACTTACATCATGGGTTAGTAAATGTATCGAAAGTGGTCATGCTTGCTTGTGAATAATGCCCAAGGTTCATGTGTTCATTCAGATAAAACTCCCAATCAAGTTCACTTAAGTGATGTGCTCAGTTTGCTCAGCAAGTAACTTACATCTCACCTTGGGTACATCTCCAAATTTTTCACTTCCCACAACCTAGATTTTGCAACATATTTTCAGTTTTGGGCTTTCAAAAATGATACAAGGATTACAACTGCATTTCCAATTATAAACTGCACTTTGTTTCTGTTGCTTTTGTTCTGGTTTACATTACGTTTTTAAATTCCAGCATTCAACAGTGCAAGGCTTCCTCTTTGCTCTCCGCTATTAACTATCTATCTTCGCACATAGATCTTCCCCCATAGAAAGAATGATGCAGTAACACCACCCCCCGCCCCCGAAACAACCCCCCCCCCCCCCAAAAAAGGAAAAAGCGGCAAGCAAAACAGTGTTTCAACCTTCAAAAAGCCCCCTATGGCACAAATAAATGTGCACAGAGAGTCTAGGGTGCAATTTTCGTTTCAGGACTTGAGCTTTTTGCTCAGTGATAAGTATAACAACAGCCATCATGACATCTGATCCATGGGTTTCAAAAAGCTATACTGAGGCCTGGCTTGGCACGTGTAATATTCCTAGCTATTGGGTGGTTGGGAGATTGGATTTCTTTTTTGGGGGGGGGGGGTTTTAGATAAGCAAATTCAACTTTGTAGCCAAGATTATACTAGGGAGCCAGAGACATTAAGCATTTTCCATAACAATTTCACAACGTCGGAGAAACCACAGCCTCAAACTACATATTTTCAAATGTGAAAGGCCTTTCAGCAGTATTAGCTCCCCCAAGTAAGCATTTTCCATAACAATTTCACAACGTCAGAGAAACCACTACCTCAAACCACATATTTTCAAATTTGAAAGGCCTTTCAGCAGTAAGCTCCCCCAACCAAAAGTAGAACTGAAAACTCGTTAGGAAAATTACTTGATGAAGCTCCTGAAAGTAATCCTTCCCGTCAATTCAGAAGGGACAGCACGGGTACGTCCATGTATGTAGATCATGTGATGCGAGCACCTTCTAGAGGAGGATCAATGACGTTGCGAGAATCAACAAAATTAGAGAACTCTCATTGGAGAACTCTCTCATTTCCATGGACAATCTCCCTTTGATAGATCTTTTTAGAGGGAAACCCATGTACATCAAGTCGCTGACTAGCCACCATTGAATATCCCAATTACCAAATAGACATAAAAGTATGAAACTCCTCAACCATGCTCATGTTCTCGTCATTGGGACCATAAGCCCCAATAAGACCGCACATAAAACCCAATAAAACCTTGCTTACCTTCCAATGGAAGGCCAATGACGTTTGCAGTTAGAAATTGCAGCCACAGGTTTCTTCAAACTCTGATCCTCCTCCCTCTTCTGCCCAAGTTTTTGTTACATTGATTGCACATAATGTTTTTCCCCCTTCTGTCCCATGATTATCACGAAAGCTACTGGGACAGCATTGATGAAATTGTGAAACAGGACCTTAAAATTAGGGAGAGTACCGTTCTTTAGTTACCCTCAGTTCCTTTTCAAGAACTCAGGACAAGATGTTCTCTGTAGTCATGGAAGCTATTTCATTCACATACGGAGTCCAATTATAGCATATGCAACATTTCCTGGACTAACTTTTTTTTTGGGGGGGGGGGGGGAACGTTTTTCCTTTCTTTTTTTTTTGGGGGGGTGTTTTCCTGGGTGAAACAATACAATTGCCAAGAATGTGAAGCTTCTACAAATAAAGATTGTGCAATAGAATATAAATGTTATTTGCTCCAGCATTTGGTGATTGTCAACACCGGGGACCAAAACAAGTAGACAGAATAATGGAATAGCAGGCAATAGATCAACCTCCTCATCAGAGGGAGCATATCAAACTTATGCTGTCTACACCTCAATAGAGATTACAGATATCAGCACAGCTAAAACACAACAGTGATCTAAAAGAAAATATAAAGGACTTTGGGTCTTTCTGACCTTGTATAGTGTGTCTAAGATGAGGAGATCCAGCTGCCCACCACCAGCCTTGGAGATCACTGCCATACAAACATCAATCTGATTGAAGAAATGCTAATTGAACATGAAATTTAGACCATGCGAGAGCTATTAAGTGTTGCACTGATATTTGACCTCATTTTACCTCTTATTTGACCCACTTTTCTCATGGTTTTCATGTCGAATCTTAAGGAGAAAGGGTCAAATTTGCCCCTTTCGGTTCATAATGCACTTATTTGGTTGGTTTGCTTGTTTTCTAGGAGTTTTGCCAAAGAGACGAGAAACTCACCAATTTCAATAAGGAATGAGGCATTTGGGATGCATTTCGAGGTGGAATAGAGGTCCGACAAGCCCGGGAGCAAAAGGAAGCAGGGAAGAACAGTGCACGGCCAACCTGCAGGAAGGCACGGCCGTGCACTGGTGGCCGAAGCCACGCACGGCCAGCACGGCCAGGCGCACGGCCGTGCGTCTGGGCCTGCTTCCGCGATAAAAGGTCTTTTCGGCCAGTTTTGCAAGGAAGTCGCACGGGGGGCGCTTGGGGCTTCTCTCTGGCGATTTCTACAGTAGTTTAGGATTAGGTTTTAGCCAAATAAAACCTCAATAAGAGGATTAATTTAGGATTGAAGACTATAATCTTAGATTCAACCTTTGGATTTCAAGTTCCTTCTATCAATTCAAGACTAAGTTTTCTTCCCTTTTCTCTCTTTATTTCATATGTTGTTCTTATTTATGTTTTGCTAGTTTAATTCTTATATTTGTTTTGTTTAGTTTAAATGTTCAGTTTTCATTGTTAATTCATGATTGTTTAGTTGTTTAGATTTGATTTATTTTATTCTCTTTGTTCTCTTGTTCAAGTTCATGTTCATGTTCTTGTTTGTTAGTTTAGATTTTTATGCGTTTGTGATGTTTAGTGGGTAGATTGTGTTGGCTTGGATTCTGATTAGCCTCTTGATGGCTAACTAGTCTTATATTAGGCCTAACCATACCCAATCTATGCCTAGAACTTAGAGTTTTCTCTCACGCCCGCCAAGTGTTCGATGAAATGCTCGAAAGAGTTTTCATCCATATTTTTGGGCGATTGACTTATGTTGAGAGGTGAGGTCAATTAGCTAGTGTGGGAGAGGGAATAGCCGAGTTCGGGATATGAAAATAGTATCCGATTCGAGTTAGGTCCGGGGATTGCTAATTTTGTGGTCTAATTGGACTAACCCCATGAAAATAGGTGGTTAGCCTAATTAGGCTAACTTATGACCCTTAAGAGAGGGCTTGGGTGGTCTTCGATAGTCCAATCGACCATCTCTAATTCATAATGTAATTTGGGTAGGTTAGGACTCGTCTCAATTAGTTGATTCGTCCATTGGTCAAATCACAACTCCAAGTCGCTTTTTTCTATGCTTGTTAACGTAGTTTAGTTTATCCTCTGCCCCCTTCGATTTTGCCTAACTTGAGAGGTTTTAGTTAGCCCTGGTAGTTGGAAACACAACTCCCTGCGGACGACACCTCAAGTACTCAAGGATACACCTTGCACTTGGGGTCTATAAATATTAAAACTTTTTCCCTAACATTAAGATTCTCTCCCAGTCCTAATTTAAGCACCTTTGAGGAGAACACTAGGGATGTGATGCAAATTTGGTTCATGCTCAGGCCTGTTATTGGTCAGCTCCATAATTTTGTCCTATAAAGTACAAGTACCATTGGTCAGGAGAAGATCAGTTTAGGTAAGTATGTGTTTGGTCAATCTGAATTCTAGCCAAAATTGCATCTTGTTCTTTCAAATCTCACATTAAGCCAAGTTGCAAGCTGTATAGCCTCTAGGTCCCATACAGTTCAGTATTGCAATTCAAGATATGCTGAATCATTTTCACAGTGTAAAAAGCTAATAGCAAAAAGTAGACTACCTATAGCAGCCTCTCGCAAGCAACCCTAGACTCCATCCATTTGATAATATGATTAATGTGCAGCAATCAACGATAGTCGCCAAAGATAATACCCGATGTCTTCCTTCAGTCTACCACTAGTTCCTTTCAATATGATTAGTCTCCAATACAGTGACAGAGTGCACTCCTTTTCCTGACTGTTGTCATCTCTAACCAGACAATTTTGTTATTCAAATTTTGTTTTTTTGTTTTTTTTTCCTCTGGGGATAAGGGAAAAAATAAATCATGTATGTCAAGATCAAAAGGTTGGATGCAAAGCTCGCATCCTACAAAAGGACTACACACATCTAATATGGAAACTATCTGGATAAACTTTCTTTATTTGTATACTGTAAATGCCAAATCAAATTCTCTAATTATGATGCTCTCATATGTTGATCTACGTGGCTTGATTCTGAATCTTCTTACACCAACTATTCTCTATCATATCGAACCATACTATTTATCACAAATGGCCTTTCTGAAGAGTTGGAATGTAGGAAAACAACATGGCACCCAATAGTCAGTTTGTCTCTAGTTAGCTTTGTAGTTCGTTTTATGCATTTATTTTTTTCTGAGGGAGCATTGTCGTATAGACATTTGGTGGATTTAAATTTGATTATAGATACCAGATGGCTCTTTTCTTATGAAATGAAATCTCAAATTTAAACAGGCAGGAAAAACAAAGACAACGAGAAGCCTAGTATTGTCGAATCTGTAAGCCTTTGCCACAATCATGTCTTGCCCTTTGCTATTCCGAAAGTCCAACTCTTATTTTCTCATTTAACAAGCAGATCACCTCACAAAAGCAAAATGGAGAGTATGCAGCCTAAGAGGATGATCACTTATTCTGGTGACTGGTGACGTTGAAAAGTAGCATAAGTCAGTGCTCTAAACCCCACCCAAGAACCCTGTTGCATAGAAATCTGAGTGACTCGAGAAAATCAAATCATGTCTTCCATTTATTCTTCCATTTCCTATTTAGAGTTAGGTTGCCTGGTTTTAACGAGATTGGAATTTTCCCTTTTTTGGGGGCCGGGTGATGGAGGGACAAGACAAAGATATGAAGGAAACAACCTCAAAGAAAAGATTTCCTCACATGGGGAGCAGGTATGCTAAGACGCATATATTAACAGGACAATATGTCAAGCAGCTGAAAATAAAGCAGCATATTCTAAGCAATAAATGATGCTCTTTAAATGCTGTCTAAACTGTTGCCTGATGCTTCAAGAGAGATCTAAGAGAGGGAGTGTCCTATGGCTGGTTTACGCCTCAAGAGAGACTCAAGGGAGGAACGGTACTTTCCAGGGGTTGTCCCTTTTTTTTGGGGGGGGGGGGGTTGTCAGACAAACAAGAGTTAGAGACAGTTACCAGACTCTGTTGCTGGAAGAAAACGTGAGATATCAGATATGTAAGCCACTTTGCATTTTTCACCGAAACAAAATCCTAATGCCACATAATCTTCACCATGCATCACCTATGCAAATTGGAAAACATAGCATCATAGTTAGAGCATTATACATCACATGGGGGGGGGGGGGGGAATATTGACAAGAAGTTGAAAAGAGAATACAAATCAGAGTAGATTTACTGGTAAGGGCACAAATTGCAGGCCTGATGCAACAAAAGGTTTCTCATGATTGCCTTCAATTATCTTCCAATCTAGCTGGGCTACTCGTCGTATCTCTTGACCCTCTTTGAGTTTTTTCTGGACGAGGTAAGGAAATTTCACAGCAATACTGTCAGGGGAAAGTGAAATATGAGGACCAGCACAGCCAGAGGAACTTAATGAACAAACAAAAAAGAAATTGCAAGAATCAACATGAGATGGGATAGAGATTTTTTGCAATAGCTTGCTATAGGTAGAAAGAAGGGTATCTAGTTAAGTTGGTTAATGATATGGAATCTTTGCCACGTGAAGCAGAAACATCTGTCATTGCCAAGGAAATAAACAACCAAATATGAAATCCGATTATAAAGGCAGAAACAATATTATGTAATAACGCTAAAAATTGAAACTAAGAGTAGCACAAGAAATTAAGTGCATGAAATATAATTAAGATAACAATTGCCTATACTGTTTCTCAGATTAAGGACACGGAAAAAACTGATATCAAAAGAGCAAAGTAACAAAGTCTGGACTCATGGACCAGCATCCTCCAGAAAAGATAAATACAAGCATCAGGTAAATTCCCCTCACTGCACGGAATCCTTGAAGTTCTAAAAAGTCCTCAAGCTGCAAGCATCTATAAGATAGAGGATAGCCAAGGGCCAGACTCTATAAGTGAATCGGACCATGAAGGTGACAGATATACATTCTGCCAATCCTTGAAAAGCCTTCAATCAGGGGGCCCGGAGAAAAAGGTGAAAAGATATTTGAGAGCATCTTACCTATTCATAGAATCTTGGGTGAGATAAATAGGAGTTGGACTGATATCATTTGTAGGGCTAAATGGCTGCACAGCTCGTATGTCATCCAGACCAAGGACAGCATCAGCATGCTCATGCGTTAAAATTATCTGCAGTTCATCCATCAGGAATTCCTTAAATTTCAGTTTTCCAAAATTGTAAATTATGCCAATGGAAAGCCGATAGAAATAAGTTTATCAGATTGTTATGATACTACAAGAGTGGTGATCATAATAAGAAAAACAGGAGTCAATTCGAAGTCCGCATTTACATGTCAACCCTAAGTTAACTATTTTGTATAATACTGGTCCTTGTAGTTTTGCCCATCCGCATGATGAAACCATACTTAAGCTTTGCAAGGCAAATTAAATAAGGCCCAGCTCAAACAAGCAATGAAGTTTATCAGTTTATCAAACAAGAAAAACAGAATGGCAAATCAGAGGGTAGCAAAGCCTTTCGAAAACCCACAATGATAAGCAAACGTCTGTTCCGATCTAATAGTCCTTTTATCTGGCTGTCATGTTATAGTTTTCTCTAATTTCATCTTTTGCAGTCACCTATTCTAGTCTATCTCTCATTTGGAATAGATTTTGAGGTTGCTTTTCCGGAACTAAAATACCAGCACTATTTAGGTTTGGGAAGTCTAGATGTGGGCAACCTTTTCCCTGCAAAAAGAGAGGCTAATTTCCAAGACCCAAAAAAGTTTTGGGGAGTCTAAATTTTATTCCCTTCCTCCACGACATCCGACCAAGCTAAAGCCTGAGCTTGGATGCTTTCATATTTCCAGGGAAAATCTGTGTTATAATCTTGAGGAAATCACTAAGTTTCACAGGAGCCCAATGCCTTTATTTTCCTTTCCTTTCTTTTTTACCCCCGCCGGCTCTCTCTCATCAATTAAGTTGGCACAATCTAACTCAAGCATGTTGAATCTTAGGACATTGAAGACATTCATTTTGGTCAAGCCTAAGACAACACACTAATATGGTAATTCACTGAATCATTAATCGACAAGCTGCAATCTTCAGAAAGGGTCATCTTATTTCAGTAAGTTGTCATCATCCACTTAAGGCATCAATAAAATCTTTGCCAAAACGTAGTATTTGTGGCATTGGCATCGCCCTCTTAATTTGATACCAGATTTTTAGAAGGAAGACAACACAATGCTTTACCTCAGCATGTACCTCAGCATGCAACATCCATTGCTGGTTCCAACTGAATTCCTATCCTATGTGAGAAAACATTTGTATTGAACACTATTATTATTAATCCTGAAAAGGGGAGTCAATGCTGCTGTTGTAAATTCTCTGTACACTGAACGTGGTGGTTTAACATCTTCTCTAATATTTTAGTCCGCACCACAAGCCACGTCACCTCGCAGTCAGCAATATGCTCTCCTGGGCCTCTTACCCCACCCTCAAAAATATATTATATTTGATTACTAAGGTCAAAGTTTAAACTTTGGCCGTTAATTTGCTGGAAAATATTAGGTCACAGTAGGAATACACTTCTCCAGCTCTTCACAGTTTCTGCTAACCTATAGTGATGGAAAGTAATGCTTAAACTTATGCATGCACACTATGATATGTGGAAGTGGACAACTATTTCCGAAATGATGGACTACCCCTTAAGAATTGACCTAAATCCAAAATAATATTAATGATATTTCAGAGAAAGCCAACACAGCAAAGATTGCCTGCAGGTTCACCATTCGCTACATATTGCTTTGCTGGACTGCAGTCCAAATTGACAATATCTAGCTGCTCCATACTAGCTCTCACCAGTTACCAAATTCTTCAGATTGAGAAACACTTATTTTTCATTTTTGTTCATTACATCCTGTCCTGCTCCTGCCTTCCGCACCAGCAACCACATCGATAATGCCCTATGTTATTATTAAAAAAACAAGTCACACCATCGTTATTAAAGATTTCCTTGGTAACAATCTCCCACATTTGCTCAGCAGCAATCTTGAGCTTAAAACCTTGAGTATTCGATGGAGGACTTCTCCAATAAAGGCTGTATTTGGATAAGAGAACACCCTCTCCCCCTCGGCCTTCTCATAATTGGGCCTACAAGAAAAAAATACACAGACAAAGATGGCACTAATAAGAAAATAAGTGCATATGTCTACTATCCTCGCCCATTTAGAATCATCCAATATTTTCTTTCATCCTCCAGATGGAGACTTTATAAAGGTCCAACAGAAGCCAACTCCCACCATTTCCATTATGAGGAATAATATAGCACAAATTCCATACCCTACCTCCGTTCACATACCACCTCAGGTGGACACACAAACCAATGGTTTGGTTTGGTTTGGTTTGGTAAAACATTGTCTGTAACAATTAAGGCTGTCAGTCTACTACATCTTACTCCACACCCCCTCCCCCAACAATCCCTACACCTTACATAGGTGGGACTCCAGCATATGGATTTGATTATTCTATAACCATACATGTTCGCAATGAGATCAGAGAGAAGGCCGAAGAAAACTATGCCTTAGAAAGTACATGTCAGTAAAAGTCAAATTGCAATCGCAATCACACAATCCGCATAATTCACTCACTAGCCCATTTGATATCGAAGTTCTTCAACAAGTTTTCCTTTCATGCTATCGGCTTCTTTTGAGAAAAATGAAAGGCTAGAAACTCACAGAGTCAACCCTTGGAATTTTATGAAATGTGAACCACCGGAGTACTTGCTCTCGGAAAGTCTTGCCAACGTCAATCAATATATAGCTGTGCTCATCATTACTAGGGCAATAGTCAATAAGAAGAGAAGTGTTGCACCTGCACATCCATAAGTTTAAATATTACAATTTAGCATGACTTCTTTTAACGTGAAAACTTTCAATAAAACAGCTTTAATTCAACCTGAAGAATAGCAGCACTTATAACTAGGAATGAAGCAAATAAATAAACATGCTTTCAGTTACTTGTCAAAAGGATCTACTTGTCAACATTTACCCCCCCCCCCAAAAAAAAAAAAAAAAAAACGCTAACTTCTCCATAATTTTCAGTTGCAAGGGGAATGAAAAACAAAAGAGCAGAACTTATGATGTGGAGCAAACCGTGAAGCCTAACCTCCTCATCAATATCAAGGCATAGGATCAACTTGGGTCCTTGGTCACCTATGAGGGTGGTACCCAAATACTTGGCTCTCCTAAGTCCTTGCTGATTTGGGAGCCTTGAGGGATCCAAAGTAAGCTTAGGTAAGGCGGCATGGCACTTAATAGCCTAACTATTTTATCTCCAAGTCAACCCATTTTATTTTACTTCCTTATTTTGGGCAGAACACATGACCTGACTTCTAGCTTGTTTTTGCCTGAGTAAATAGGATCCGTTTTGGGTAAATTTTGTATGAATGGATAGCCCCGAATGTCTATTTTCCAATAAGCTCAAGAGCATCATCAAATTCCAAGAATCGAGCAAGTTATGGGGTTTTAACCGAGCCATGGTCAGTGCAGGGTCTGCAGGTGCACGTTTTTACTCAAGAATTTATTTGGGTCATCAAATGGGAGAATTAAGGGTCCAAACTTGGTGGGTAGCTGATAGACTCTTCTAAAAGGCTCCCATAAAAATTCCCACCTTAATCTCCTCCATTTGGATAGGTGAATAACATCACCAATGGGAAGGAATGTGCACCCAAATTCTATCACACCAATATCCCTATGGTTCCCTTTTAATTATACAATTAGCTTGTATTTCATTGGACAAAATCTTCGTAATGCTATAGGCTAATACCAAGGATTCAAAATGCGGTTTCGGTCGCGATTTCGGTTTCGGTTGCGGTATGGCAAAATCGCTCTAATACGACAATCACGTTCCATATCGCGGCTATCGCGGCATGAAAATGCGGATTGCCCAACTCCAAAACCTTTCCAACGCGGCCGTTTCGTCGCGGTTCGGCCACATTTTGAATCCATGGCTAGTACTAAGCTTGGGCGAGGAGGTATCTTGCTATTTAATTCCTCATCTCTTGTATTACATTCAACTTTGATGATTATGAATAAATGCAAAGGCTAGAAGCCATTTTCTCTCTCAAAATCTATTAATCTTTATCTCTTATTAGAGTAGTGATTTAGAGTCATTCCTTTATATTATTCCTTGGTGCTTGGGCTTTAGAGAAATAATTGGTGGGTTGCTTATCTTGGTGTTTTTTCAAGAATCAAAGAGTTTCCTCTTGATTTGGGATTTCCTCCATTTTGGTGTTCTTGAAGTATTCATCTTGTTGGGTCTTCAATGGGATGATTAAGCCTTTATTTGGCCAAATGGATTTCTCCTTCTACATCCGCTTCAGTTGGCATCAGAGTACAAGGATCCTTCAAGGGTAAGCATCAAATCCTCACACTTTGCGATTGGAATTTGTTGATTGAGTTCTCTCTTTCGTTATTTTGGGATTTGGATACTCTCTACTCCACATTTTTCTCTTATTCTCCTCAAAGAGCCCAAGCACTCTTCCATGTTTCCTTTTCAATCCAAAACCCTAAAAACCCACATTTGATTTCTCCACAAAACTCCTCTTTTAGTCCACATCCCAAACACAATCCCCAACCAAAACACAACTCAAAAGCTCCACGAAAAGGGCGAAACACTTGCTTGCGCCAAACTAGAAATTCGGCACCGCCTGCCCGTGCCCCTTGGCATGACCATGCCACCCTTGCCCTGGAAAAAAATTTTCCGGTGTAATGGCACGGCCACCCCTTGCTGCCCCATTTTGGCCCGTGCTTCCTCTGGCACGACCGCGCTACCTTTTTCTCAAACACTTAATCTTCTTCCTTCTCTTGTCTACCTTCAACCATGTCCAATGATGCGGAACCTTCTCAACCTAGAGGCATCTCTCTAGAGTTAGCCCATGAAATGAGGAGACACAAGGCCATAATTGACCTTCAAGAACAAGTAAGAAAACTCACCATGGAACTAGAGCGAGTTAAAGGATACGAACGACGAGCTCCCCGACCTAGGGAGCTTGATGTCCATTGACACTGCTTACTCATCTTCTAATGAGGATCATGAGGATAGAGGTATTAGGGGAAGAAGTCATCTTAGAGATAATCTCAGTGACCTCAAGGTTGAGGCACTAGAGTTTGATGGCAACCTCAAATCGGAAAACTACATTGATTGGATACAAGCTATTGAGAGGATCGTTGAACTCAAGGAGTACAATGATGAAAAGGCCTTCAAGTTCGTCATTCTCAAGTTAAAGGGGTATGCCTCCTTGTAGTATGAGGCCTTAAAGAAGAATAGGGCAAGGGCAACTGAGTTTAAGATCAAAACTTGGTCCAAACTCAAGAAACACATGGAGAAGAGGTTCTCACCTCCCTCATACAAGCAAGAGCTCTATCTCAAGATTACCACCCTTAGCCAAGAGAATCTCTGGGTGGAGGAGTACATTTGAGAATTTGAGCAACTCCATATGAGAGTTGGCTTGAATGAAAACAATGAGCTTACTATTGCTAGGTTCATCAAAGGACTTTTTCCTGGCATAGCTCACAAGGTGGAACTTCAACCCTACATGTTCTTCAATGACGTTTGCCACCTAGCCATCAAGATCGAGAAACAACTTAAGGGTCAAAAGCCCTTCACAACTTCTTCCCCTCATCGACCACAAAGCACACCTAAGAGTTTCCCTTCCTACAATAAGGGTGAAACTACCCCTACACCCATTGAGGCCATCGATAAGGGTAAAGGGATTACTACTGAACCTCTTAGGAGGTCAGAAGGAAAGAAGTACTTCAAATTTCATGGTTATGGACACTTCCAAGCGGATTGTCGAAATCAAAGAACCCTCTCTATTAGGGACGTGGAAGAGATCCAAGCTCTAGAGGAAGAAACTAGTGAGGAAGAGTTTGAAGAGGAAGATCACACCGTAGTCACTCCAGATGTTGGAGAGCTATTGGTGATCCGAAGAGCTCTCCATCCGAAAGAGGTTCCCCTCAAACCTACTCAAAGGGAACAAATCTTCTGCACTCGATGTACCATTGGATGCAAAGTTTGTGAGCTTATTATCGATGGAGATAGTTGCACCAATGTGGCTTTTATGACTTTTATTGCCAAGCTACAAGTTCCCACCAAGGTGCACCCCACTCCTTATACTCTTCAATAGCTCAAGTAAGGAAGCAAGGTAACCATTTCTAAACAAGCTCTTATCTCTTTTTCGGTTGATCCTTATTGTGGCGAGGTCCTTTGTAATGTTCTTCCTACGGATGCTTGTCATATATTGCTTAGTCGACGTTGGTTATTTGACAATCATGTGATGCATGATGGGCATGCTAACACCTACACCCTTGACTGCAAGGGACGTAACCTCACTTTGACCACCTACCACCACCTAAACTCAAAATTAAACGAGGGAAGAGAAGTGCGAAAAGTCTCTATATGAGTAAGATACGGGGGGAGAGAGTCATTAGTAAGAGCAACCCTTTATTTGTCTTACTTATGGTTGAATCAAACACATGTAACAAAGTGAAGCCCTTACACCCTCTTGCTCAATCACTCTTGAGAGTATTTGAGGATGTTTTTCCGACGATCTACCACCGGGGCTCCCTTCTATAAGAGAAATCGAGCACCAAATTGATCTCCTACCGAGTGCTCCTTTACCCAACAAGCCAGCTTATAGGTGTAATACTAATGAGTCGAAAGAGCTCCAAAGACAAGTCCAAGAGCTGCTTGATCGTGGATACATTAGGGAGAGTTTGAGTCCTTACTTGATTCCCACTCTTTTGGTACATAAGAAGGATGGTAAGTGGCGTATGTGTGTGGATTCTAGGGCCATCAATAATATCACCATCAAGTATCGGTTTCCAATTTCACAATTGGATGACATGCTTAATGAGTTGCATGGGATCCCAAAAACTATTGTATCGAATAGAGATACCAAGTTCTTATCACACTTTTGGAGGAGTCCATGAAGACTAGTGGGAACTAAATTACTTTTTAGTACCAATTGCCACCCCCAAATCTAGGGACAGACTGAAGTGACCAACCGCACACTCACTACCTTGTTGAGAGGTATGATGAGTAAAAGTTTAAGAGATTGGGACACCAAACTTCCCCATGCGGAATTTGCCTACAACCGGGTTCCTTCCTATGCTACTTCTCATTCACCCTTTGAGGTATGCTATGGCCTCACCCCTCTCACCCCTCTTGATCTCATTCCCATTCCTCAAGAGTCCAAGGTGAGCTTTGAAGTCGAGGAAAGGGCTAAAGTTATGAAGAAACTACATGAGCAAGTGAGAGCTCAAATTGAGAACGTAAATGAGCAATACAAGACCAAGGCCAACAAGAATCGAACTCATCTTGAGTTTAAACCAGGAGATCTTGTATGACTACATTGAAGAAAGAGAGGTTCCCTTCAAGGAAGAAAAGCAAGCTTATGGCAAGGGGAGATGGCCCCTACAAGATCATATAAAGAGTAGGAGACAACGCCTACAAGGTAGAGCTTCCAGGTGATGTGAACATCTCTGCCACTTTTAATACTGGAGACCTCACTCCCTATATTGAGAATGAAGATGAGGATATTGGAGATTTGAGGGCAAATCCTCTTCAAGGAGGGGAAGTTGATGCAGAGCAAACCGTGAAGCCTAACCTCCTCATCAATATCAAGGCATGGGTTCAACTTAGGCCTTTAGTCACCTATGAGGGTGGTATCTAAGTACTTGGCTCTCCTAAATCCTTGCTGATTTGAGAGCCTTGAGGGACCCAAAGTAAACTTACATAAGGTGGCATGGCACTTAGTAGCCTAAAGAAGAAGCCTAGCTATTTTATCTACAAGTCACCCCATTTTATTTTACTTCCT
Organism: Carnegiea gigantea; assembly: GCA_029747015.1. Taxonomy (NCBI): domain Eukaryota; kingdom Viridiplantae; phylum Streptophyta; class Magnoliopsida; order Caryophyllales; family Cactaceae; genus Carnegiea; species Carnegiea gigantea. Next base: position 104,547 of record JAKOGI010000507.1, on the reverse strand, counting down.
TGTTTTGGGCAGAATATATGACTTCACTTCTACCTCGTTTTTGTCTGGGTAAATGGGATCCGTTTTGGGTAAATTTTGCATGAATGGATAGCCTCGGATGTCTATTTTCCAACAAGCCCAAGAGCATCATCAAATTCCAAGAATCGAGCAAGTTATGGGATTTTAACCAAGACATGGTCAACGTAAGGTCTGAAGGTGTACGTTTTTATTTAAAGATTTATTTGGGTCATCAAATGGGAGAATTAAGGGTCCAAACTTGGTGGGTAACTGATAGACTCTTCTAGAAGGCTCCCATAAAAATTTCCAACTTAATCTCTTCTATTTGGATAGGTGAACGGCATCACTAATGGGAAGGAATGTGCAGCCAAATTCCAACACACCAATATCTCTAGTGGTTCCCCTTTAATTATACAATTAGCTTCTATTTCATTGTAATGCTATTAGCTAGTACTAAACTTGGGGGAGAGGGTATCTTGCTATTTAATTCCTCACCTCTTGTATTACATTTAGCTTTGATGACTATGAATGAATGAAAAGGCTAGAAACCAATTTCTCTCTCAAAACCTCCTAATCTTTATCTCTTATTAGAGTGGTGATTTAGAGTCATCCCTTTATATTAATCCTTAATGCTTAGACTTTAGAGGATTAATTGGTGGGTTGCTTATGTTGGTGTTCTTTCAAGAATCAAAGAGTTTCCTCTTGATTTGGGATTTTCTCCATTTTGGTGTTCTTGAGGTGTTCATCTTATTGAGTCTTCATTTGGATGATTAAGCCTTTATTTGACCAAATGGATTTATCCTTCTAGATCCGCTTCAGTTGATATCAGAGCACAAGGATCCTTCAAGGGTAAACATCAAATCCTAACACTTTGTGATTGGAATTTGTTAATTGAGTTCTCTCTTTTGTTATTTTGGGATTTGGATACTCTCTACTCCACCTTCTTTTCTTGTTCTCCTCAAAGAGCCCAAGCACTCTTCCATGTTTCCTTTTCAATTCAAAACCCTAAAAACCCACATTTGATTTCTCCACAAAACTCCTCTTTTAGTCCACAAAGAACCCAAAAATAGCCCAAACACAATCCCCAACCAAAACACAACCCAAAAACTCTACAAAAAGGCCGAAACACTCGCCCACGCCGAACCAGAAATTCGGCACGGCCTGCCCATGCCCCCGGCACGACTGTCCCACCCTTGCCAGGAAAAAAATTTTCCAGTGTAATGGCACGGCCACCCCGTGCTGCCGCATTTTTTAAGTAATAGAACAACCCTTATACTTGATGACAAATCTTCGCTCACCTCGCACCAGCTTTAATTTTAGTGGCCCCACAAATCATCATGCCTTCCACCATCCCTCACTCCAGGCTTCCAATGGGAAAATGTTGGGTCCAATCAAAAACGAAAACCAAGCATTTGGCACTTAAATATAATAATTCTCTCGTAGTCTATTAACGAAACTCAGCAACTAATCATATTCCCATGACAATTTATAATTTCTTAAAACTAAATCGAATTCCTCATAAGATTTCTCGTCAAGTCCTTATACTGCACTTGCATTACATGTGACGGGCACTAGAATAGTCCGAAAATCAACCGTCCATGGTCATGCCAACATTTTGCAGCTCTGTTCAAATCTCCCACAAATGAGAACCATAGAATAAACAGCGAGACGGATAAAACAAACAAGAATGATAAAATAGATCCATCCTTCGCCGTTCAAATCGAATCCGCACATGACCCAAACCCTAAATCTACAATTAAAGAAAGAATACAAAAAACAACAAAGAAAGATTGGTGACCTGTAATTAGGGTTTTGGCCAGGGGGAAGCGACAGTGACTGAGAACAAACAGGGCAAGGAGGATCGGAGGGCTGGATCAAGCACAGCGCATTGGGCACAGCGCTTGAACAACCTGTGCCCAAGAATATCAGAGCCGACTGCTTTTCAGCTTCTACAGCCCCGCCATTCTCCATTTTCGCTGATCACACGATCACAGAGAGAGAGAGAGAGAGAGAGAGAGAGAGAGAGGAAAACGGAGGTAAATTGCGAGCCGGGGGGGGATCCTGGAGAGTGTGCGTGTGTGAATGAACACATACATTCGTATGACGGAGGCGGTGGTTCAGGTCGTCGTTCTGTTTGTCCGCCGTGGCCGGTGGAAAGCATTAATTGACGCAACGGTCGTCGATTTTGTCGTCTTGTGGAGGTGGCATTTCATTTCATTGTTGTAAGAATTTATTTTCAAGAATTTATTCCAAGTTCCATCAAAAAGAGAATTTAGTTCAACGATGGATCCTTTTCTGAACACGGACGCATTATTCTACTTAGATTCATCAATGGAAAATTGATGTTTTTATATAAAGGTTATTAAGTTCTGTTTGAAAAATAACTGTTAACTGTTAACTGTTTCTATTGGCTATTTGTTGTTAGCTATTTCAATCAGCTATTTGTATTGACTGTTTCAATCAGTTGTTTTTAAAAAATGTGTTTGATAAAATTAGATGTTTCTAAAAAATATATTTGATAAAATTCCTTTTATGCTCATAGCTCTTATTTACTACCAAAGATGAATTTTTTTAATCAGTTAGTCACTTATTTTTTTTATTATGAATTAAATTTACGTGATATGTGCAAATTACCTTCACTTATATGATCCCATTTTATTATTAGTTATTAAATTTTCTTATTGATTTATACATGACTTATGTCTGATTTTCTTTTCAATCTAAAATGAAAGTTATGTGATTTTTAAGGCCCATAACACAACCTTATTTTGTTGTTCAATTAGAAAATTTTTCATTTGTTATTAGTTTAACTTTCTTTAAATATGAATTGATTTTTTTGAAGTGGGTAGAAATAGAAAATTAAAATTTAGATTACATTTAGTATTACTATATAATTAGCAAAAATTAATGATTTTATATTTTTAAAATAAATTATAAAGGTTTGGTTACTATGTATCATTATTTAGAATGAATTTGAAGAAGCAAGTAAAAACTAAGAAGAGAGAAAAATATATGAATTTTGTTTATGATATTTAATCAAAGATAATTTAGTCTTTTATATTAAATATCTAAAAGCCAACTTGAAAAAGTTACAAATGTTGGCTTTTGGGGGTGAAAAAGATATTCCAAAAAGTCATTCACCAAACAATCCAAATAGCTGTTAGACTTAGTCAAAAAGCCAAATCATCCCAAAAAGTCATTTTTGAGTAAGAAGTCATTCAAAAAGCCATCTACCAAACACCTCCTTAGATTTTAATAGTCTAAATTTTAGAAGTTTAAATATCAATAATCTGACATGAAGAAAGAGGTTTAATATTTTGTTATTGGTTCTACTAGATTTTGTAAAGCAAATTTAGTGGTTTAGGTAATAGTTTTCTATTTTGGTAGTTGATAATTATTTAAATAGCAAATGGTTGTTCTATTTTAATTGTTAACAGATAATTATTTAAATGAGCAGTTGAAGGAAATATGTTCAGTAAGTTTAACTTATTGGTTAGCAAATTTATGTAAATTGACATAAAATAATATATATAATTTTTAAAGAGCAAAATTCCACACAGCAAACTGCTACTTTTGAGGGCCGCCATCTAATAATATTAGTTTTCATAAACAATGTTGAAATGTTAAGCACTACTTGAAACTCTAGTCCAATTGCTAATTTATTGAACATTAAAATTTGACTAATTAGTATATTGACTTGGTCAAAACATTAAATCATATTCCAAATGTTGTTGTTAAACTAAGCTAATGGTAAGCTTGAATTAGGGCACTAAGGGCTAGGTTTTCCTTAATACAGATTATTGAGAATAAATAGGGAAAAGGTCAAAATGTTGGGGCATATTTCTATAGGTGAGATCATTGGGATCCAAATTCCTCCCCTCCCCCCAAACCCAAAAAAAAAAAAAAAATCAAAAATCTGATAACCCTTTATAGATATGTGTATCCTTTTGCAACTTAAAAAAAATTATACGGTATCAAACATTAGTCATCTTCATTGTAAAGTTTTTGAAAGCTATTAGTAGATGATTAGGTTTGAATTCCATCTAGCTAAACATTTTTTGTGTTATTTGTTAAAAAAAAAATTACGTTGTAGATAAATTTATATTTTTACTTGACATGTTGATCCGATATTTCATGAAAGATCACTCCAAAAAATTGAAATCCACATTTTTAAAAAAAAGTGTGGCCAATTTGTAGTCAAAGAAATACTGTATTTGTGTGAATTTAGATTTTACGTGAAATACATGAGAAGGGATGGTTTAAGGATAGAGTCCATTCGACTTCAATTTCATTGGGACAAGGACACATCATTAACTTTACAAATTCCTTGATAAGATTGTCTCGCATAAATGTTATAGTGAAATACTCTTTTAGGGGTGACCTTTTGAAAGTTTTAAGATAACTAATAATTTTTATTAGAATGACTTCTTAATTCGATGGCAACTAATAATTCATTGAATACTGACTTTCATTGACTTTCATCAGAGTCACCTTAAATGAATTATGAGTCGCTCTCACTTTCATTAAAGGTCAATTTAAAAATATCTATCTCACAATAAGTTTTAGGTGAAACAGTATGACAAGCCAAGTAAATTAATTTTGGGCTACAAATGGTAGAAAAGAAGAGATCTAATTATATCCTTAATCAAAAAATATGTTCGCTGATTCAATTTTTCTCTTTTTTTTAAATCAAAAATTTTAGGAAAAGTTGGCATGCATAATCTTTATTTGACTTTTGGCATTTGATTTCACAAATAATAAGATTCAGTTAGGGAAGAATGGTTCTTGTTTTTACCAATTATTAGTTTGTTTCTTAAGCCTTGGCTCCTAATTAGTGTGTACTACTGTTGTTATAATAACAACAACAATCATTGTGGGTTTTATTTCAGACATGTTTTTTCGTTGGTAAATTTGGATTTTCACCATTCCACTCCTCCTGGAAACTTTCTACTCCCTCCCATTCCTTGGAAATATCTCCCATTCCTTCCACTATCTCAATCAAAAAGATATTTGCCACTTCTTCTCGCCCCTTCTCACTCCTCACAGAAATTTTTCATTTCTTCCTACTTGTAACATCCATAATCCCTAATCATCTAATTAACTTGAACTAATATCTATTTTATGGTTGCAGCAAAAAGTTGACAAGGCTATAAAAAGAATTACACAACTTCAATAGGAGTACTTGCACATATGCAATATTCAAATAAAGCTCAGAGGATTCAAATCCCAACATTAATCAGCTTCACATAACATCTTAACTTTATCATATCCAAAATACAACCGGATTTGCTGTCTCCTAAAACCCCACATCAAGTATGCTTATTATGAATATACACAAGGCATTTTCTCAAGCCTTCATGCTAAGCCAAAATTCATTGTGAGTGTCTAAGACCATTAATCAGCAAAAGATATGAAGGTACCCATCTATTTTTGCTTCCTTCAGGCTTGTTAGGGGAAGGGTTGTTCACCTATTCATTATCTAAAATACAAAACACATAAAAATATTCTAAAAAATGAGATAAACCCCAGTACATTTATCTCCAAATGGTAAGATAAGCTCTTAGAATAGTTTAGTTGGGTGCGCACATTTCAATTTGCTTTAGTTTTAAAATAAGAGATTAAGAGAATACTAGCAAAATTGTTTTGCAGTTGTTATCTCTAAGTGGAATCGTTATTAGTCATTGACGCAATCATTGATTAAGGTACACACCTCCCAGGTCGATCAGGTAGTCTAAATTGAAGCCGCACGAGTGAATTGATAGACATAAGCCCCGATGTTGATAATTGATGAGGCCACTTAATTAGGTGGCAAAACATTATTTCAAACTGATTCACTGCATGAATATTGCATGAAAATTGATACAACTTTGGAAAACACATATGAATTTTTGAAAAGTACAGACAACAAACATGCCTGAATTTTAAAATCTGTTTCTCTTTCTCTCTCTTATAAAGTGCTCGTTTATGCTTGACAATGAGAAAAATGGCTTGCTTCTATGCCAAATTTCCTATGACTAGCAGAGTTTAAATAATTCTTCGTACTTACAATCTTATTAACTAGTCCATAATTTTTCTTAATACTTTCCTTAATTATTAATGTACTCACCATTATTTGCTTAAATACACAAATTGATTTTATTTCTTATTCCTCCATGGATACCTATAAACTCCTAAGCATTTCCAACCTCAAAATTATCATAATAACTCTAAATTCACACAAAGTAACAATCATCTAGGTTGAAAAAACACACCAACTCAATAAATTAAGAAGTAAAGGGTGGAACCAAGTGAGGGGAAGATTACGGTTCACATTCCAACCACCAATGAAATAAGGTAAGTAAGCGTGGGCACAGGTGGTGGTGGTTGCTGGCAGCACAAGAGGCCGATAGTGGGCTCAGTCGGCACTGGGCAGATGCAGGTGTTTGGATTCAATATGCTTGAATTTTACACCTCACTCTACCTCCATTTAGTTTATAGTAATCGTTAAATTATGTTGTCTGTTAGTGCTTTTTTAATTTTTTAGGTAATAAAAATAATTGCCCAAACGACATATAATGGGTGTAAAATGTGCTGAAAGTTAGACAAGTTAACCTGGGTTAAGCCTAGTGGATAACCTAGGACAACCATGAAACAAGCCTAGATCAACTACCAGAAAAACAAAAAAGAAGAAAAGGCCAAAAATTTGACACGGGCTACCTGTGTCATGCGGCACACCTAGAGTTGGGAAATGGGTTGGGTCAGGTCGACCTATTTAATAAACGGGTCAATTTCGTATCGACATTGAAAATAGCTTAGATTTGCTCAAAATTGAAATATAACAGGTTTTCGAGCTAAATGATCAAATCGTGTTAATTTTAGGTCGAAATCAGATCGGTTCAGTTTGGTTCAGGTTTGGGTTATTCTCAGTAACTTCAGGTCAGATTCGGGTCAGGTTATCGTATCGGGTCAAGTTTTTCCAACTCTAGGCACACACCATGCCAAGCCCTAATCTGCTATGTTCTTCTGCTGAAATCCAAAAACTTGGCACGATGGACCCGCGCCAAGTTTACTGATTCAGTGCCTATACAAATCCCCTTCCCCCATTTGTGTAAGAACCTAGGTTTTTAAATAGGTTTCCAAGTAGGGTTTCAAAATAGGTTTTGAGGTTAGGTTTTAGAGCAGATTACTTCTTGTAATCTCTCAAATACTCTTTTCAAGTTAATTAAAGTTTTAATTTTAACAGTTCTATATGCATTCTCTCTCTAATTTCTTGCAAATTGAGCTTTGTTCTATAAGTTTTTCCCTCTAATTTCATGATTTGTTTTGTTGTTCAAGCGCTTGCTTTGAATAGTGGATTTGGTGTTAATTTTGCCTTATTATTTGGTAATCATGTTTTTCTCTCTCTCTTTAGCACCAATCTCTCTCTCTCTCTCTCTCTCTCTCTCTCTCTCTCTCTCTCTCTCTCTCAAATCTTCAAATTTCATGCTATTCTCTTTTCCTTTCAACATGGCTTTAAAACTCATTTTGAAAATGCAAGTTGTTGCTGGTTAATTATGGGTTAGATTAGGAGTAATTAAAGAACACTAGTTGAGAATAAGTGGAAGCAAGCCATAAATCTCTTCCCCTTGCACCTTCAATGGAGGTCTAACCTCCTTTACTGGATTTTTTGAGCTTTTTGAAGTACTCCCCTTTCTGTCTCTTCTCTTAACTGGTAAATTTGATGCTTTCTTGGTTAAATTGGATGTTTTATTAGTTTACTATTAGTTATAATGATGTTTGTGTTGATTGTGTTAATTATGCTTTGTTTCACATTAGTTTAACTAATTAAAACTAGGATTAGTAAGTAATTAGTTTAATTAACATATTTAATTTCATTTATGTTTTTCCTTAGGTTGGATTTGGGCTAGAGTAATACGTGACTAGATTTCAACACCGTCCAAAGAACGACAAAATTTTCCACCCTTACTTCCCAAAAACTACCCAACAAATTGGCATCATTGCCAAGGATGGTTGATAGGCCCGCAAGCGTGCGGTGGCGTTATAGCTGTTCAAGGTCAGTCCCACAGAGACTAGCTAAAACTACTGGGTTATAATCCTTTAAGATATACTAAGCGAATCCAAATTCAAATGGTTTTGAGTTAACAACTGCAAATAAGCTTTTCTAAATCAAATCTTGGAAAAACGTCTAGGAATTTTCTCAGTTATGGAAGAGAATTGGATCAAAATTAATAAACATGTGCTATTCTCTAATTGGTTAATTCTGAGGCATTGTAATCTTTACAGAAATCTAGTCTATTCTTTCGAAATCAACTAAATTTGCCTAAAGTAAGCAAACATCATTCTTTAAAACTAATTTGACTTAATCCAAATTTAATATTTTCGATTACTTAATTCGAGTCCCCTTAACATATAAATCTCTATTTCGAGACGAAGTTATGCTAAGTCTATTCAAGCAGTCCAACAACCAAATGTCGTCTTTCAAATGTTCACTCGATTGTTTTAAGTGTGCAAGTAAATTTTGGCCAAAAATCTACTCATAACATGAATAACACTTGATAGAACGAAATCAAACCAATTATGAAAGTAAGCACAATTCTATAAATTAAAACATAATCTAACAACACTTTCATAAACTACTAAATCCCTAGACAAAATAAAACTACTCAAACATGATAAAATTAAATAAACTAAAATGATAAATATAAATAGAAAAGAGAAGCGAAGAGAGAAGAGAAAAGAGATGCTCAGCCATGATCGCGCTTGAACTGTCGTTGTAAACCCGGGGGTGAAATCCTTGCAAATCTTCACTTCAACTCACTCTCTCTCCTTCTAATCTAATCCAAACTAATCTAAGAGAAGGAAATGGAAATGAGAGAATTATGGATGTTGGATGTGTGTGGAAATAAGAAGAGAAGAACCCTTTTTATAGTGAAAGTCCGGAAGCCGAAGAGCTACGAGACTTAATGGCCTTAAAACTGCCAGGAAGTCGAAAAGCCACGAGGAAACAAAAAGTCTCGGGGTGAAATGAAGACACCACAGACCGTGGCATCCACTACGGGCAGACTGTGGTGTCCACTGTCTCGATATTCTCCTATTCTGCTTTTTTTCTATGGGTATAGCAACTTAAGGGCTCCATAGAAAGTCAAAATACACTCAAAAGGGTCAAAGTAAGAGCAAAAAGGCCTAAAATCCTGCAAAACACAGAAAAGAATCATACCCGAGCGTAGAATGGGAAAAGGAGTATAAATTATCACAAAAAGCATATAACTTTCCCTAAAAATGCAGCAAAAATGACCCTAAAATGATATACACTTTAAGTATTTATCAAACTCCCCCATGCTTAAATCGTTGCTTGTCCTGAAGCAAATAGTAGAGAAAACCAACCAGGAAGATGCAACGGAACCACCTCTTTAAAATAGGCAAACCATAGCATGTCACAAGAAAGAATAGTAATCAACGACAACCCTAAGTAGTGCACAAAACATTTCAAAATTAGAAGGAAAAAAAGGTTTTTGAGGAAGTATAAGACCCCAAGCTCAATATCAAACTTGATCACCCCCAAAGAACCACAAAGCATGTCATGCAAGCACATAAGATTGAGTAGAGCCAAATGGATTGATAAAACATCACTTTTAGGAAATATGGAACACTCCCACTCATGTGTTTAAAATATAACATAGGTTCACTCAACACTCATTCCAAAGATGCAATCTACCATAAGCTTGACAAGACTCTCAAATTCTCTACCACTAAAATGCAATGTGCACAAGACGATCAAGAGGACTTTATATAGGTTGTAATGTGGGCTAGAAGGGTTAAGGAAAAAGAGTGGACAAATGCATTTCGGACAAATGTGGAGCTACTTAGCCAAGTGACTAGGGAGCAAGCAATCAAAATACCAAGAAACCTTGAAGTTCACCAATACTTCAAACCTCAAAATACAATGAACATACCCTAATGAATCATGTAGGAAATGAGTTAACAAAGAAGGAACACTAGCTTTTTCATATCCAATGCCAATCACTTAGTTTTTTTTTCTTTTGCTTTTTTTTTTCTGTGATTTTCTTTTTTTCCCTCTTTTTTTTCTTTGTTGTTTTTTTTTGGTTCTTTTTTTTATGATTTTTCCTCTTTTTTTTTTCGAGAGATGAAACGAAAATATAACAACTAACTCCCCCATGCTGGAATCACACATTGCCCTTAATGTGGGCATATGATAGAAAATGACAATTATTGAAAGGTATAGGATTACTAACTATCAACTCACAACCGAAGATATATATACACAACCCAAATAAGAGGGAACCAAAGCAAATGCTCAATATCATCAATCCCTCGACAAACCAACATGCCAAAGCCATCTTAAACTCAATTATCCCCAAAACCACCTACTACATAGATGAAGTGATGCTCCATAGACTTGGCTTAAAGATAGGAATATGTGTTTAACCAAAGGCTAATACGGGATCACAACAAAAACGGACATAGGCTCAAAGGGGCTAGCAAAGGGAAACAAACATGTAATACATGGGTAGGCTATTTGGCTATGTGGCTAAAATGACCAAAGAAAGAAATGCCTCTATCATATCATGAAATATGTGCATGCAAATGTGGTTTTGAACAACAATCTAGGCAAGTTCTAGACATGCAACATGGAAGAGTCATACACATGAAAGAAACATGAGACTAAATATAATGAATTAGTCCAAATAAGGCTCAAAATCAAACGAAACATCTACCAAAGTCTCAATAAGCTCATAAAATGACTCCATGTACCAATATTAGTGCTAAAGACTCCAAGGGACAACAAAGTTCTCAAATAAGACAAGGGTCAAAATAAGAAATATTGATCAAACCTTCAAAAATTTTAGCGCCAAAAGGGATTACACATCAAAAGATATTCAAACTCACGAAAGCTATTTTGCCTAGTAAAAGCATCATCGGAGGTCATCTCAAATCAATCCTCACCATCTCTCCATGTAAATCTAAAATGCAAACCTAAAAATCAACTAAATGTAAAATACTAACAAAAAGAAACCTAAAACTATATGAGCCAACATGTATGCAAACTAATAACCAAAATGGAAAACATCAAACTACCCTTCCCCCATACTTAAATAAAGCATTATTATTCAAAGGAAGGAAAGTAAGAGAAGGGAAAGGAAAACAAAATATAACGATCTCACCAGGTTAGGTGCAGAGTGCACCTAAGCTACACGGCCTCATAATAATCGAGGCACATGGAGCATCAGCCACTCCATCACATCTTTAAGACTTGGCTTATGAAAGCAGGCACTGTTAAAGCACGCAGGAGCTAATCAAATTCTTGGGACCATAATTCAGAAAATAAAAGGTAAGAGGAAATAACCAAGATCACACCAAAGGCAATAAGTCTCCTCTTAACCTCATCAAAGCACTTAGAAAAATCATAGAAAGGATTAAAGAATATAGACCACAAGATTTTCCTAGGCAAGTCCTCTAGGCTTATGCAATATGGGTCAATGGAGGGTTCACACACTCTTAAGTAACCTAGGGAAATATAATTATCAACATTCCCACCAATCATGTTAAAAATTTTAACCTTATGGCCCAAGTCAACATTAGAATCACAAATCTTAGGATTTTCAATGGAGGCATCTAAAGAATACTCAGGGGAAATAGAGGGTAATGAACACATAGGGGAAACATGAGAATGATCAAGGGGATTGGGGATAATACTATCATCAAAACCAAGGCTAGGGGACTCTTGATGCATAAACACAACACGTGACCCCTCCAAAGGAGTCTCAACTAGATCATGCACCTTATCTAAAATATTTTCTGACTTAAAACATGTATCAGCAAAATCAAACATAGCATCAAACCCAAAAGGATCGCCCTCCTTGAGCCCCGCGCAATGAGCTAAAGGGAAGGATGAGTCATGTAAAGATAAGACAATATCAGTATTATCCCAAGGTAATACAAAGTCAGGTTGATCATAGCATGCATAACAAGGACACAAATCAGTTTCAGGGTCAGAAGAGCTACACAAATCACACCAAAAAGGAGCATAATATGATCTAGAATAGAACGCGCAAGGATTAGGAAATGAATATTTAGAAATAATAGCGGCCTTCTCAAATTCAAATGAGTCCTAAGCAATCCACTTAAGCAAATAACATGCCTTATCAACATTTTTACCATAAAAATTCCAATACTCTAGAAGAGCTCGGGTTTTACTATTCACACCCTCATCAATAATATCTAAAATTTTCCATTTAGTCAAACAATAACCACATCGAGTAAGAAATGCACTTAATCACTTAAAATACCTCCAAAATAATTCATGTTTGAATTGGGGAAAATGAAAAATTCCTATTGTTTTTTTTTTTGATTTTTAATTTTTTTTGAATTTTTTTCAACGAAAAACAAAATGCTTAGTCAGACCTATCAGAAAAAACCCAATATTCAACGCTAGTCCCCGCCAACGGTGCCAAAAAACTTAATAGGCCCGCAAGCGCACGGTCGCATTGTAGCTGTTCAAGGTCAGTCCCACAAAGACTAGCTAAAACTACTGGGTTATAATCCTTTGAGATATACTAAGCGAATCCAAATTCAAATGGTTTTGAGTTAACAACTGCAAATAAACTTTTCTAAATCAAATCTTGGAAAAACGTCTAGGAATTTTCTCAGTTATGGAAGAGAATTGGATCAAAATTAATAAACATGTGCTATTCTCTAATTGGTTAATTCTGAGGCATTGTAATCTTTACAGAAATCTAGTCTATTCTTTCGAAATCAACTAAATTTGCCTAAAGTAAGCAAACATCATTCTTTAAAACTAATTTGACTTAATCCAAATTTAATATTTTCGATTACTTAATTCGAGTCCCCTTAACATATAAATCTCTATTTCGAGACGAAGTTATGCTAAGTCTATTCAAGCAGTCCAATAACCAAATGTCGTCTTTCGAACGTTCACTCGATTGTTTCAAGTGTGCAAGTAAATTTTGGCCAAAAATCTACTCATAACATGAATAACACTTGATAGAACGAAATCAAACCAATTATGAAAGTAAGCACAATTCTATAAATTAAAACATAATCCAACAATACTTTCATAAACTACTAAATCCCTAGACAAAATAAAACTACTCAAACATGATAAAATTAAACAAACTAAAATGATAAATCTAAAGAGAAAACAGAAGAGAAGAGAGAAGAGAAAAGAGATGGCCAGCCAAGATTGCACTTGAACCGTCATTGTAAGCCCGGGGTGGAATTCTTGCAAATCTTCACTTTAACTCACTCTTTCTCCTTCTGATCTAATCCAAACTAATCTAAGAGAATAAAATGGAAATGAGAGAATGATGGATGTTGGATGTGTGTGGAAATAAGAAGAGAAGAGCCCTTTTTATAGTGAAAGTCCTGGAAGCCGAGGAGCCACGAGACTTAATGGCATTAAAACTGCTAAGAAGTCAAAAAGCCACGAGGAAACAAAAAGTCTCGGGGTGAAATGAAGACACCACGGACCGTGGCATCCACCATGGGCAGACCGTGGTATCCACTGTCTCGATATTCTCATATTCTGCTTTTTTTCCACAGGCATAGCAACTTAGGGGCATCCGTGGAGAGTCAAAATACATTCAAATGAAGGTCAAAGCAAGGGCAAAAAGGCCTAGAATCTTGCAAAACACAGAAAAGAACCATACCCGAGCGTAAAATGGGAAAAAGAGTATAAATTATCGCATAAAGCATATAATTTTTCCTAAAAATGCTGCAAAAATGACCCTAAAATGATATACACTTTAAGCACTTATCAATGGTAGCGCAAAATTAAGTCACTTTGTGCTTTAGTTAGCCCTTTTGTGTTTAGTTGAGGATGAGTTTCTTACATAACTTGCTTGTGTTTAAAATCCAAAATCCCTAAAGATTGAAAAACTTGAAAATTAGAAGGACGATGGTTTTTCATTTTGCCCAATATGAGCAAGAATTGTTTTACAGATATTGGAATTAGTTGATAACTACATTGCATCCTCAATGTGGTTTCTCTTATGAAAAATGAGAAATCTTAGTTGTTGTTAATGTGAGTGTGAATTATGAAACTCATACTCTTTTGGAGCATTGGGGTTTTCATTCCAAAAGCATGAACAAAGCTTGGGATATTCTTGAATGGTTGGTTGGCGATACATATAAGTTTGATGAAGTTATGGTCGCCCCTAGGATGTCTTTCCTCGATCCATATGCTTTTTATGCAAGATCATACTATAAGAAATAATTTATGAAATCTTGTGCTCGTTCACCTCAAACCCTTGAATATGCTTCCAGTCTTCGTGATTCTTATCAATCATTCAACAATGGTACCAACTCTTGTCCTCATGTTATTTCCATGGACTCTGGACTTGAACAAGAAATGAAAAATTATAAAGATTCCATGGAGAACATGACAAGTACACTCATATACCAATTCTTAGAGTTGGTTAAAAGTAATATAGAGAGCATTATGCCTGTTTTGCATGAGACCAACCTTAGGGTAGGGTCTTCCTAACCCGAGGGTTGTTTGTTGGGTGATTCTGAGTCCTCTTTCCCTTTGAGCTCCAAATCTCAATTTGATACTTATGTGACTTTGAGGATAGCTATGACATTTCTTCACTTTCTTTTGCATGTGCATCTCGCCTTGAGACTAATATCTCTATAGACAACCCCGAGGATGTCCCCATTATCCCCAAACCCCCTCTTCCTCTAGCTTCTCTAAGAGAGCCTGAGGAGAGTGGGGAATGTGAAAGTGATGCTAATGTGGATGATCATGAGTGTGATGATTGGTATGATTATAACGTTGATAAGGAGTGTATAATTGGAGAGACCCCCTTGGAGGAGTCATGTGAGATGCTTGTGCATGAGATTTCCCCTCCTTATCATGAGCTGTTGAATATGTGTCCCCTGACTCTCTTACCATGATCCCCATTTCTCTGATTGTTCACTGCCCGCCCCTTCCCCTTAGCATCATCTTTTTAGACCCATTAACTATCATGTGATGCATGACCTTAGTTTGGATTTGGGCGATTTAAGCCACAAGTTTGATATGCTTAGGGGGAATGTGCTTGATGTTATTTGGTCCTTAGGTAGCTTTTGAGATTACAATTCCTCCCTTAACCCTTTTCATGTTTACCTAGTAGATTTGCCTAGAACAATCATGTGTCCCACCTTCTATTATTCATGTGGTACCGTTGGTGTTCTATTACATTCACTTTCTAATATGTATGCATTAGTATATGACATGTTCTTAGGAGCTTTGACGGCATACGAGTAGACTGACTTGATCTTGAATGAGAGAAGTAGTTGATGCTCCTCGAGCCTTCTATAGCCACATATTAGAGAGGCATAATTCGGTTACAAGTGATCTCAACTTGGTATGATCATTCTAACTCTTCTTCCTTTGTTTCATCTTCCCTTTGTTTCTTTTTGTTTACTTGGGACTATTAACTTGTAGTTTTGTTGGTGATCAATTTTGATGTGAAACTTTGGACATTATTAAGCTAATTCATGGCTAAGATCACCATTGTGCATATTGTGCATATTTTTCATGTTTTGTTGGTGCTTTTTGTTTTGTATATACTTGTTGGTGGTGGTTATGTGTTTTTCTTTGTGGTTATGTGGTAGTGTTGTTGGTTTTTGAATATATATGTGTCGTACTGTTGCTTTTAAGTCATCTCTTTTCCTTTTTTTTTTTCATTTTGTATATATATCATTCTTCTTTTATTTGGCCTCTTGATTTTGTATAGATGTATTCTTGAGTCCTTTTTTTAGATATTATGTATTTTATAGTTGGTGATGACCTCTTGTCTCCCAATAAGGACATTATGAGTTTTAGGTAAGGGGGTGAGGAAGTCATATACCTAGTTGTACATATTTTTGTGAAATTTTTTCAATTTGTATATGGTTTTTTTGTTGGGTTTGGGGACTTTTGTGCTTTTTTGATTGGTTTTTTAAATCTCTAATGGCTTGGTTATTAGCTTGTATATAGGTAGAATATGCACAGTGAAACAATTGTTTGCGGTATAATTTTTAGTTTTTTATAATAGCTCCATCTCATATGTGCGATATTGTGACCACCTTGGAGAACATTGACTCTTAGTGTCAGTTTGTTAAAACATGGGGCTTGGTCAATTGACTTTTAGCTTTCCTTTCTAAAAAAAGAGAAAGAAAAACAAGAGTTTGAAAGAGAGATGGACTCCGATATCTTTATTTGGGCTTAAATACATGCTTTGCATATCGAAATAAAACCCAAAACAGGGAAGAAATCTAACTACATGCTAAATTGTTCCTCCAAGAGTTCAAGACCTAATAAGCCACGAACTACCCACCCAGGTGACAGAGCACAAGAAAACAAGTGAGAAAGAAAAGAGGAGAGGAAACAAAAGAAAGGTGAGGTTGTTAATCTAATAAAAGAAATCTACTAGCCAAATAAAGATGACATGTTAGCCCAATTTTAGCCTAACATTAAGAGTCAATGCACTTTGCACGAAGCACCAAGTGTATATATTATGTCATTGTGTTGTGTGGGGTGAAAAATGAGAGTCGCGATGCTTTCATAGTCTAAGTGTCACTTGATTGTATGTTTTGCTTGTATATGATTTAGTAGCTAGGTTATTAAAGTGAAATAATCCATCTAGATGTCTATATATATATTTTCCCCTTTGCCTCGTATATATGTCATGATTTCAAAAAAAACCAAAGATATTTCAAAGACTTTGTGGGTATATTTCTACAAACCCTTGCGAGACCTCACTTGTCCACTTGGAGGAACCAAGGGGTTTAGAAGGCTTGTTGCATATGCTAAATGTAACCATGATTCTTACAAAAGTGAGTTAGATTTTAGTAGTTTTGTTCTCTTTTGCTTGAGGATGAGCAAAGTCTTGGTGTAGGGTATTTATTTGTGTTTAACATGCATGAATTTTATACCAATTCTATCTTGATCAAATTTAACTCATACCAATTGTTAAATTAGGTTGTTTATTAGTGCTTTCTTAGTTTTACAGTTAATAAAGACAATTGCTCAAACGGTGGATAATGGGTTAAAAATGTGCTGAAAGTTAGATAAGTTGGCCCAGGTTAGCCCTATTGGACAACCGAGACAACCATGAAGCAAACCTACTTCAACTACCAGAAAAACAAGGAAGAAGAAGAAGGCAGAAATTTGGCACGGGCTGCTGGTTCCAAACCCTGTTTTGTTGTGTTTTTCTGTTGAAATCCATAAACTTGGCCTGGTAGGCTTGTGCCACATGGCATGGCTGTGCTAAGTTCGCTGAATCGGGGCCTATATAGATCCCCTTCCCCCATTTGTGCAAGAACCTAGGTTTTTAACTAGGTTTCAATGTAGGGTTTTAAAATAGGTTTTTAGATAGGTTTTAGGGTATATTACCTCTTGTAGCATCTCAGTTATTCTTTTCAAGTTAATTAAATCTTTAATTTTAATGGTTCTATTTGCATTCTCTCTTTACTTTCTTGTAAATTTAGTTTTATTCTACAAGTTTCTCCCTTTAATTTTATGATTCATTTTGTTGTTCAAGTTCATGCTTTAAATAGTTGATTTTGGTGTTAATCTGGCCTTATTGTTTAGTAATCATGTTTTTCTTATTCTTTTTACCTCCATTTTCTTTTCCCCTTCTCTCAAAAAATTCGAATTTCATGCTATTCTCTTCCCCTTTCAGCTTAGAGTTTAAAATCAATTTTCAAAGTTCAAATGTTTGGTTCAGATTAGGAGTAATCAGAGAAGATT
Organism: Carnegiea gigantea; assembly: GCA_029747015.1. Lineage (NCBI taxonomy): Eukaryota > Viridiplantae > Streptophyta > Magnoliopsida > Caryophyllales > Cactaceae > Carnegiea > Carnegiea gigantea. The sequence goes on along the minus strand of JAKOGI010000507.1, from coordinate 86,816 downwards.
AGTTGAGAATACATAAAAACAAGCCACAAATCCATCTCCTTGCTCTTTCAATGGAGATCTAACCTCCACTGTTAGATGTTTTGAGCTTCTAAGGTACTTCCCTTTCTCTCTCTTCAATTATCTGGTAAATTTGATTTTTTTTAGTTAAATTAGATGCTTTGTTAGTTTATCATTAGTTGTAATAATGTTTTTTGTTGATTGTGTTAATTATGCTTTGTTCTATATTAATTTAATTAATTATCTTCAAATTAGGATTAGTGAGTAATTAGTTTAATATTATGTTTGATCACATTTATGGTTTTCTTTAGGTTTGATTTGCGCTAGAATAATAGTGACTAGATTTCAGCACCGTACGAGAGGATGATAAAAATTTTCATACTTTCTCTCCAAAAATTGCCCAGTAACAAGGGAGTTAAGGGGTTGCTGTGTAAATGAAGGGGGTGCCGCATGAAGGCCAGGGAGTTTGTACAGGGTGATTGTAAAAAAAAGGGGGTGTTAATTTATTGATTTTGATCTAACGGTCCCCCTAAATCTAGGTACTTTTTTTTTTTTCCTAAAGAAATTCCTCTTTCAAACACAAAAATATTGGAACCATCACTTAAGGTATTTTTAATAACTTCATAAACTATTTAGAAGAAAATTATAAGTTTTATCCATATTAATTAATATGTTCTTTTGCGTTTATTTTCTTTTTGTCCATTTACATTATTATTTTATTTACGTAACATAAGTAGGAAAATTGTAAACATAATATCTTTAATGAAAAATTATAATATTTATGGCTTTTATAGATGTGCTAACTTTTATTTACTTAAAAGTCTTGAATGAACTTTATACGAAGCATGACTAAATCGTATTTTGAGGTCACTTTAGGCCTGTTTGTTATGAACATATTGAACCTGCTACTTGTTCCAACCTACTTTAAGATGGTTTGACGTACTCAAATCTACTAATTGCTAGTCAAACCTATTTTAACCTATTCAAACCCTCTCCAACCTGCTAACTATTAGTTCAACATGCTCTATCCTGCTCCGACATGCTCTATCCTCCTCAAACCTGCTATCTGCTAGTCAAATATACTCAAACATGCACTAGTATGCTTTAATCTACTCCAACCCACTAACCGTAATAGCCCGACCCTAAATCATATTTATTTATTTAATTAAGTCATGTTATTAATTTTTCACATTTATCTATCTTATTTAATCATCCTGATTGGGAGAATTCATTTGGGGCTTCACTTTGCAATTCGAGTTTCATTTACCAAAAATTTTCGAAAAAATTGATAGTAGGCCTCGATAATTATGATTTAAGTGATTAAATTATTTTTCATGGCACCACAAGCATTTTAATTTTGCGCTTCGGAAAAAAAAATAAACCAAAAACAAAAATTTGCAAACGTACCCGGTTTCAGCTCTTTTCCGGCCCAACGAGACTTGGGTACATTTGTTTAGCTAATTTCTCTTAATTAGGCCTAATTTATACCTAGTAAAAAGTAGCTTTTAGCACTTTAAATATCAACCAAGTTTTTTTTTAGTTCATTTTCCACTAAGCAAATATTCAAGTCACTTTCTCTCTCTTCTTCTCTCCTCCTTCTCTGTACCCAAGGCCAGCAGGCCCCTAGCCCCTATTATGTTGTTTTCCGGCCACTTTTCAGCTAGCCTCCGGCGAGGATTGCAACTCCCAACAACCTCCCTCCATTGGCTACCATCTTCCATCCTCAAAATCACCAAACATCATCTCCATCACCACTTTTTTTCAAGTTCAAAGTAAGTAGCTTTAATCTTGTTCTTGGGATTTATGGTTTTTGCTTTTTGTTTTGGTTGTTTTAATGATGGATCATATTGTTTTGATTGAATTAAGAGTTATCTTGGTAATGGATCATGGAGGAGTTGAAGTAGAATTATGCTAGGGTTAGGGTTACTTCTTAATCATGCTAGTTTAAGTTTGAAGTGATGGATTTGGATTATTTTGTATTTGATTTTGCAATCCTTATCATTATAAATGATTATGGTAATGTTTCTGTGGTTTTGGATGAATTAAAGAGTGATTTTAATGGATGGTTACATAAAGAAAAGATGAAACTAGGAGATTTAGGGCTGGAAAACAGACCCAAAGCAGGGGTCTGTTTATGAATAAACTGGTATTTTGTGGGGCATGGGAAAATTATGATTTTTGGTGTGAAGATATGTCAATGAGTAGCTTTCAATAGGCTCTGGAATTGCTTAATTCCGAGTCATATAGACAAAGTTGTGGCCACTTTACTGAAGACTGCGCAGAATACATCGAAACTGGGAGCAGTTTTGAACAGTGGACTTTACGAAACAACTGGCATTGATTGGCTCATTGAAAATTTGTGATTTTTGGTGTTGGATATATCAATGAGTTAGCTTTCACATGGTTTTTGAATCGCCTTAATCCGAGTTCTGTGGAAAAAGTTATGGTCGTTTTACTGCGACTGCACAGAATGAACTGAAATTGTACACGTCTGTATTCTACCCTAATTTTAGGGACCTTATTATGTGAATCATGCTTGTGTCCTAAATAAAAATTTTAGTGGACATTATGAGCTTTTTATATTGGGGTTTTACACCTTATTTGGAGGTCGGGAGTGAAAGATATGGATTTTCTAATGCAGACCACCAAACGGTAATATGAGTGAATATAGAAATTGTGATATTTGAAAATATTTTCAGAAATTTCTATATAATTATGGGTATTGCAAGGAAATTACAAAGTGTAGTGAGTTCAACAAGTGTGATTATATATAGAAGCTTACTTGGGTTGAAAACCAAATTAAATGAGCATGAAAATGAAATTTGGGAAGTGAGCAGAGTAATAACTCAAAATCAGTGTCCATAGAACCAAGCTGGTGTTATTTGAGTTTTTATGAACCTCACAACACCTCTCCTGACATTAAGCCTTCTATTATCCATTTCAAAAGCATTACACTTTTCATTATCCATTTCGAAAATATCAGAAACCCATATTTCATTTATATCAATTAAGATCTTTTCATTATCACCTCAATCATTCCAATTTGGTCTATTTTGTTTCAGTTTGTTCTATTTCAAGTTTAATAGCCCTAATTGATTTATTTTTCAAATTATTTTGTTGTAACTTATCTTATATTGAATTATTGGAATTGTGGAAGCTTTTTAATTAATCAATTTTCAGTACAATGGGAGTAGATATTGTTTACTAGCTGCATTTACCTATAATTACATTTCTTTAGCAGAATCGGGGCCTAGTCTATCGTTTCCATTGTGCATAAGTATTATCAAGTGAAATATCATTTTAAAGACTTCAGGTACGTTCATTGCCTGTATCTTTAGAAATCAGAGTTCATTTATCAAAGTATCCTGTTTGGTAAATACATCAATGAATCAGTTTAGATAGTAATTTATCAGTTAATTAGTGACCCCGTCAGTTATCACCTATAGGGCATTCACCTTTCAGTTACCCGCGTAGCTTCAGGCCAGGTCCCCGATTGGCTTGGTAGGTGTGCACCTATGCATAGATCGTAATAGTATCAAGGGGTTTACTATCAGATAATAATTAGCAATGCAGTTTTATATTCATCTCATTCCCTGTTTTGACCTTAAATGAATTGTAAAGCAGGCCTAATCAGTATTTCAATGATCATTTAACAATTTAGGAATGCATGTACTGAGCTTTGGCTCATAGTTCGAAATGTTTTTCATGTTTTGCTTTAGGCAAATGCTCAAAGAACTGTCCTCATGCTAGCAAAGCAGCGGAAGAGAATAAATTGAGCAAGGAAATCTGTATGAATTAGCAGTGATACAGTATATGTATACTTTAAAGCTGTATTTTGAATTCTTCGGTGTATGAGGATATAGATTACATGGTAAATTATCTTACTATGGTTTATAAACCTTACATTGGTTTACACTTGATTATGAATGGGCGATCATGCGTGAATGTGTATGGTTGAGGTTATGCTTAACTACGTTATTCTAGGACACACACTTCAAGCCTTATCCTTTGGGACGGCAGTAACGCCCCGATCATTGGATTTATCAGATTACAATTGAGTGATTTATTAAGGAGAATATAAATAGTAAAACATGTTTAATTTGGGGCGTTACAGATTTGGTATCAGAGTCAGGTTGAGATTTTCTTTATGGGATATAGAGTATGGAGTTAAGATACTGAGAAATTAGTTAGTGAGAACTAAGGATTATTATGAAATCCTTAAAGATTTGTGGCACTGGTAATGTCTGCTTATCTCACACATATTCTACTCGTATATTCTTCTTTGTCAGATGGATCCATGTAAAGTATATATAGTTTGATCTCAAGCAGCAGATTTGATAGAGATTTTGAACAACAGGTTAAAGATGTTTCAATGCGTTTAGTATGTATGGCTATATGAGCCACCCATCTGAATGGTATGTCATCCTTTAGTTGAAATTGTTTATTTTTGGGATGTAAACCCTTGTACTCCGGGCGTGTGGCCTGTAGAGTTTTGATCTCTGGTGTGTAGCCGTTGAGCATGATTTGATATCCTTTTATACTTCTATTCAATGCAGGCGATGTGATGTAAGGCGTTAAGCCTGAAAAATGGCCAATTTGCAGGCGAAACTCTGTCCGTTTTGCTCCAAAAATTTTAGAGTCACTAACACTCGTAGCCCTAGGGTTGGGAGTTGTTACAGATGTGTCCTATGACTCATTTTGAGGTTAAATGCATAGGGAAAACCAAGTATGGGCAGAATATACAAGTTTAATCAGCTTGATAGTTTTGATCATTGCATAAGGACCGACTTTGAAGTAACTTTTGTCCATGGTCACTATGATTTACACAAGGATTTTCCATCCTGACTTTAAGTTTTAGGAGATGTCATTCATATAAAACAAGTTTCAAGTGGATTATAGGTCATTTGGTTCTTCAAAACTGTTAGACAAGTCAAAGTCTGTAAATTGCACAGAATCCTAATGCATAAGGTCTGAGTTTAGTCCAGTTGCAGCCTATGCATTCCATTAGATAGAGATGTTTTAGTTATTCTATGTCAAAGTACAAAAAATAAGCTTTCCAATGACCTATATTGCAGCGCATTTGGAGACCAGTGGTTAATGAAATTTAGCCTAGAAGTCTGATGGTATAAACTGTTCAAGTCAGTGGATATATACAACTTTGAGCTTATATTTCCTTATATTATGGGTGTCATTTTGTGCATTTCTTGGATCCAAGTGGCAATTACTTCAATATGCTTCATTGATTACAGATATTTTCTTCTGTAACTCATGTATTTCATTTAAGTGAGCCATATGGGGGTTCTTGATGTAATATCCCCTGAATTATAGGATTTTGGAGAGGCTTGTTCTATGGTACATAAGTTTTGAAACCATTAACTATCGATGATTCCATACAAGAGAAACTAAGGACACATTAGAGAGACATTTTGCTTCAATCCATTGCAATTCAAGACTTGCTTAAATTGCCCAAACTCTTACAAGCAGTCCATTGATTCCACCTCCATTTGTAAAGTAGATATTACTCTAGAAAATATTTCACTGCACTTTCTGGTAACATACCATCTACCATTGTCCTTGTTAGATTATCAACTGTTGGATATTCCTCACTTTGACCAGGGGCTTCATCTTTTTGCCTTCATGGCATCTCCCCATCAAGTTGCATTATCATTCACTCTCATGTTATATCTTTATCAGTTCTGGTCACCTTTTCCTATTTTTAAGAGCCCAATTGCTGCTAGTAGCTAGTTTATGATTGGGATGCACCCATGTCAATAGATGATAATTTTGTAGCATGCCTGAACAGAAGGTAGATCTTAACTACACTTTGTATAGGGGTTAATTGTTGTCTAACTTGTGGAATCCATTGCTAAGGAAAACGTGGTGTGTCTACCCTTTTTGGCTGATTTAACCTCAGTTTCCTATTGAAGATCACTTTCATAAAGCTTAAGTTGGACAATCAAAATCTTTGTCATGCATTTGGACTATGTCAGTGAGAAATTTTGATGGGTTATTGCCCCTTGGGAAAATGTCTTCAGCTTATTCATACTAAAGGGCTCTAGAGTGGAACCTAAAGAAGCGATCCGAGGAATGGAGAAAATCTTCATTGTAGTAGAGGTTCCAGAGGATAATAGGTGAACATTGAAACATTTTATCCAACGGGTGAAACCGATATTTGGTGGAACACTTTTACGAATAGGCTCTTAGGGCATGACTTCGTTTAGAGCCGATTTGTGAAAGAACTAATTACACTGCTCCGGATTGCTGAGTGGGAACTAGCAAATGCACGTGGTGTGGTAGCCTAAAGTACCTCATCGTTGCCTGCTCCCGAAGACTAAAGGCTGTAGATAAGGGCTCCCACCTCCAAGGCCCGCAGCTGTAGGAAGGTCGTAGGTGTTGAGCAAGAAGGATACTGCCACCTCTGATGTGGTAGTTACTGGAACTCTCCTTTTATTTTGAAACCATTTTGTGTATTGATTGATTCAGTTGCCACTCATTCATTTATATTCACACAAGCTGCCATGCAAGTAAACCCTGAGAATAAGAAGGCAGAAACCAATTATGGAATCAAGTTGTCCAATGACTTTAGAGTTAAGTTTTCTACATCTTATAAATTTATTTCAATTACTATTGGTGAGATAGTTTCCCTTGAAGTTCTGATTTAATTTGACTCGTCAGACTTTGATATCATTTTGAAAATGATCTGGTTGTGTACTTCTGGGGTCAAGATATGTTGTGACCCTGAGGTTATTTCAAGAGATGAACAAGGGAGAGAAATATGTTTTATGGTCAAAGAGAGGAAAAACCTTGTCCTTTAAATTCTTTTACGAAAACCAATGAGCTCTTATGTCAAGGATATATTATGTATTGGTGTTATGCTAGTAACATTCAACCGAAGGAAGAAAAAGCAGAAGATATCCCTATAGCTAGTGAATTTAGAGATGTTTTCTTGAAAAGTTACCGGGACTGCTCCACAAAGAGAAATTGATGTGAAGATTGAATTAATCCTTGATGCTCAACCTATCTCTAAAACCCCGTATCGTATGGCCCTAATTGAGTTTAAAGAACTGAAGATTCAGTTAGAGAAGTCATTACAGAAGGGATTTATCATACCATGCGTGTCACCATGGGGTGCCCCAATTCTATTTGTAAAGAAGAAGAATGGAACCTGGAGGCTATGTATTAATTACAGAGAGCTGAACATGATCACCATTAAAAACAAATACCCATCGCCCTAAGTAGATAACTTATTTAATTAACTGCAGGGAGTAGGAGTCTGATCTAAGATTAATTTGTGGTCAAGTTACCATCAACTTAGGATTATACCTGAAGACATTCCTAAAACCACACTAAGGACCATGTTTGGGTCACTATAAATTCATTGTGATGCCTTTTGGCCTAATCAATGGCCCTGCAGCCTTTATGGATCTTATGAATAGAGTTTCATACCCTATTTAGACAAGTTTGTGGTGGTGTTTATAAAAAGACATCTTGAATTACTCCAAGGATAGAGATAAGCATATTGTTCATTAGAGACAGTGTTGCAGACCTTGAAGGGACATCAATTACATAACAACTACAAAAAGCATGAGTACTGATTAGAAGCAATGGTATTTATAGAGCATATGGCTTCAAAGGAAGAGGTTAAGGTTGATTTGCACAAGCTGAAAGCGGTTACAAAGTGCCCACCAATGCACTAAGCCTAGATACTGTTTGAGTTTAGCATGGACTTATCAAGTTTAGGAAGGATTTAACAAATATTGTCTTCCCTGACCAATTTGTCGAAGAAAGCTACAAAGTTAGCAAGAAGATAAAGTGGTGGCTTATGCCTTCTAACAGCTCAAGTCTTATGAGAAGAATTGCCCTACCCATTTCTCTAGTTTTTGCATTGAAAATCTGGAGACATTACTTATATGGGGTACCATGCAAGAATCAATACTGATCATCAAAGCTTTAAGTACATCTTCATGCAGAAGAAGCTCCATCAGTTGTGGTAGATCCAATGTCAACCAAGAAAGGAAAATGTTATGGCAGACGCCCTAAATAGGAAGGCACAACATACCTTGAACGCTGTAGTGATTACGCAACTGAATCTCTTGAGAGAGCTTGAGGTCTTAGACATTCAATTAGTGTTAAACAGGAAGGTGAATGTTCAAATTGCGGACGCTTACCTTACAGCCCTCCCTGATGGAGGAAATTAGAGTGAATCAGGATAGTGATCCTGAGCTCCAAAGAATAAAGCCAAATCTTGAGAAAGGGATTCAATTTCAATGGACTTTGTTATGGGATTCCCTCAGAGATAGTGTATGATCGAGATCAGAGATTTCAAACCTGTTATGGCAAGCACTTCAAAGAGCCTTTAGAACTAGATTGAACTTTTACAGTTCTTATCATCCTGAAATAGATGGACAAGCATCTAAAAATATCAATGGATTAACTCTTCTAAGTTAGAGCCCGTAGTGCTTCACGACCTACGACCAACATTTGCATTTGCAGAAAGTATGGAACTCACAGTGGTCAATGTTGTGATAGCACTAGCAGAGAATCCTTCATTAAACATCAGGACAAAATGACAGCAGACATTGATAACAAATCATCTTATGGGTCATGAAGATCTTCTCCAGCGTTTAATAAGGTGACATATATAAGAAGATTCCTGAAAATATCCTATTGAAAGCGACAGAAACGCTATGTTGATAAAAGAAGGAGACTCCTAGACTTTCATATATATAGCAAGGTTTTTCAAAAAGTTTCATCAATTAAAGGTGTAAGGAGGTTGAACTGCAAACTAAATTGTGGTCAAGATCTTTTAGACCATGTCAGTTTATTGAAAGGCCGAATTACATAGCTTGTCTACCAGGTCTGCCTATGTAGCTCAAACACGTGTATGACGTGTTTCTTGCCTCACAACTCAAGCAGTACATTTCATATCCTAATCACGCTGTCATAAGCAAACACATTGCGGGTCTTGCGCTTTAAGAGCACCCAGTCCAGATATTAAATCCCAGGGTTCAGCAGTTAAGCATCAAACAGATATCTGTAACCAAATTACTTTGGGCAAAGCATACCTCTTCAGAAGCTACTTGAGAATCTGACGAAGAAGTGAAAGCCGAGTACCCATATCTAGTTGAGATAACCTTGCATGTGTTAACAAAGTTCATAAGTTTCGAGGACAAAACTCTTTAAAGGGGGAAGGCTGTAATAGCCCGACCCTATATAATGTTTATTTATTTAATTAAGTCATGTTATTAATTTTTCACATTTGTTTATCTCATTTAATCATCCTGGTTGGGAGAATTCATTAGGGGCTCCACTTTGCAATTCGAGTTTCATTTATCAAAAATTTTCGGGAAAATTGATAGCAGGCATCGATAATTATGATTTAAGTGATTAAATTATTTTTCATGACACCACAAGCATTTAATTCTCGCGCTTCAAAAAAAATAAACCAAAAAAAAATTTACAAACGCACCCGATTTCAGCTCTTTTCCGAACCCGAGCCTGTTTAGGACTGATTTCGGCCTAATGAGACTTGGGTACATTTGTTTAGCTAATTATCCTTAATTAGGCCTAATTTATACTTAGTAAAAAGTAGCTTTTAGCACTTTAAATATCAACCAAGTTTTTTTTACTTCATTTTCCACCACGCAAATATTCAAGTCACTTTCTCTCTCTTCTTCTCTCCTCCTTCTCTCTACCCAAGGCCAGCAGGCCCCCTAGCCCCCATTGTAGTATTTTTCGACCACTTTCTGGCTAGCCTCTGGTGAGGATTGCAACCCCTAACAACCTCCCTCCATTGGCTACCATCTTCCATCCTCACAATCACCAAACATCATCTCCATCACCACTTTTTTTCAAGTTCAAAGTAAGTAGCTTTAGTTTTGTTCTTTGGATTTATGATTTTTGCTTCTTGTTTTGGTTGTTTTAATGATGGATCATGTTGTTTTGATTGAATTAAGAGTTATCTTGGTGATGGATCATGGTAGAGTTGAAGTTGGATTATGCTAGGGTTAGGGTTACTTCTTAATCATGCTAGTTTAAGTTTGAAGTGATGGATTTAGATTATTTTGTATTTGATTTTGCTATCCTTATCATTATAAATGATTATGGTAATGTTGCTGTGGTTTTGGATGAATTAAAGAGTGATTTTAGTGGGTGGTTACAAGAAGAAAAGATGAAACTAGGTGATTTAGGGTTGGGAAACAGACCCAAAGCAAGGGTCTGTTTATGAATAAACTGCTATTTCGTGCGACATAGAAAAATCATGATTTTTGGTGTGAAGATACTTCAATGAGTTAGCTTTCAATGGGCTCTAGAATTACTTAATTTTGAGTTATATGGACAAAGTTATAGCCACTTTACTGAAGACTGCGCAGAATACATCGAAACTGGGAGCAGTTCTAAATAGTGGATTTTATGAAACAATTGGTATTGATTGGTTCGTTGAAAATTTGTGATTTTTGGTGTGTGGATAGATCAATGAGTTAGCATTTACATGCTTTTTCAATCGCCTTAATCCGAGTTCTGTGGAAACAGTTATGGTCGTTTTCCTACGACTGCGCAGATTAAACTAAAATTGTGCATATCTGTGTTCTACCCTAATTTTAGGGACTGTACTATGTGAATCATTCTTTGAGTCCCAAATAAAGGTTTTAGTGGACATTATGAGCTTTTCATATTGGGATTTTACATCTTATTTGGAGGTCGGGAGTGAAAGATATGGATTTTCTAATGTAGACCATCAAACGGTAATGCGAGTGAATACAGAAATCGTGATATTTGGAAATATTTTCAGAAGTTCCTATATAATTATGGATATTACAAGGAAATTACAAAGTATATTGAGTTCAACAAGTGTGATTATGTATAGAAGCTTACTTGGGTTAAAAACTAAGTTAAATGAGCATGAAAATAAAATTTGGGAAGTGAGCAGAGTAATGACTCAAAATCAGTGTCCATCGAACCAAGCTGGTGTTATTTGAGCTTTTATGAACCTCATAACACCTCACCTGACATTAAGCCTTCTATTATCTATTTTAAAAGCATTACACTTTCCATTATCCATTTCAAAAATATCAGAAACCCATGTTTCATTTGTATCAATTAAGATCTTTTCATTATCATCTCAATTATTCCAATTTAGTCTATTTTGTTTCAGTTTGTTGTATTTCAAGTTCAATAACCCTAATTGATTTATTTTTCAAATCATTTTGTTGTAACTTATCTTATATTGAATTACTGGAATTATGGAAGTTTTTTAATTAATCAATTTCCATTACAACGGGAGTAAATATTGTTTACTAACTGCATTTACCTATAATTACATTTCTTTAGCAGAATCGGGGCCTAGTCTATCGTTTCCATTGTGCATAAGTATTATCAAGTGAAATATCATTTTAAAGACTTCAGGTACGTCCATTGCCTGTATCTTTAGAAATCAGAGTTTATTTATCAAAGTATCATGTCTCGTAAGTACATCAATGAATCAGTTTACACAGTGATTTATCAGTTAATTAGTGACCCTGTTAGTTATCATCTATAATGCATTCGCCCTTCAGTTACTCGTGCAGCTTCAGGCCAGGTCTCCGATCGGCTTGATAGGTGTACACCTATCCATAGATCGCAATAGTATCAAGGGGTTTACTATTAGATAATAATTAGCAATGCAGTTTTACATTCATCTCATTCTCTGTTTTGACCTTAAATGAATTGCAAAGTGGGCCCAATCAGTGTTTCAATGATCGTTTAACAATTCAGGAATGCATGTACTGAACTTCGGCTCACAGTTCGAAATGTTTTTCATGTTTTGTTTTAGGCAAATACTCAGGGAATTGCCCCCATGCTAGCAAAGCGACAGAAGAGAATAAGTTGAGTAAGGAAATCTGTATGAATCAGCGGTGATGTAGTATATGCATACTTTAAAGCTGTATTTTGAATCTTCAGTGTATGAGGATGTACATTACATGGTGAATTATCTTACTATGGTTTATAAACCTTACATTGGTTAACACTTGATTATAAATGGATAATCATGTGTAAATGTGTATGGTTGAGGTTATACTTAACTATATTATTCCAGGACACATACTTCAAGCCTTGTCCTTTGGGACGGTAGTAACGCCCCCATCATTGGATTTATCAGATTACAATTGAGTGATTTATTAAGGAGAATATAAACAATGAAACATGTTTAATTTGGAGCGTTACACTAACCACTTCTCTAATATGTTTGTAACGAAGAAGCCTTTTGTTGTCTTAACTTGCAATTGCATGGATATTACAAATGCTGAATTGAAATGCAACACTTGACTTTGTTAATTTGAAATTAACTAAGGTAATTAGCATGGATTAGGTTCAGATTATTATAGCCTTCCCTACTTAAGATAAGTTTTGTCTTAGAAACTTGCAAATTTCAAAGAAATATCTAATTTACCTTAGACTAAGTAGGAAAATTTATTTATCATATCCTCCTTAGTCTTCCATATGGCTTCTAATGAGGCATGGTTAGCTAATAATACTTTGACTAATGCAATGCTCTTTTGCGAAAGCGTTAGACCCTATACTCCAGTATTTATAGAGGACGCTCTTTACAAACCAAGTTTTCGGTAACCTCTCTAGGCTTTGTCACAATGGAATGATTTTGATCTGTAACATATTTTTTGAGCTATGAAATATAAAAAACATTATGCATATGCTCGAATTTTGCTAGTAAAGTCAATCTGTAAGTAATTGGGTTTAGCTTTTCAATGATTTCATAGTGCCCAATGTACCCAAGGCTCAGTTTTCCCTTAACATTAAACCTCCTAACACCCTAACTGGTGATACTATTAGGAATGCTTTATCTACCACCTAAAATTCTAATGGTTTCCTCCTTTATTAGAAACTCCTTTCTTAGCTTCAAGTAGCCTTGATGTGTGCTTGAATTTTCCTAACCTCAGTGGTCTCCTGGATTAACTTTGCCCCTATAATTAATGCTTCATCTAGCAAACTTTAAAATAATGGGGTTCTACATTTTCCTCCCATATAGTGCCTTAAAAGGAGTTATCATAATAGTTGATTTGTAACTATTATTATAGGGAAGTTTTACCCTACTAAGGGCAAATCTTATTTCCATTTTCCTTGAAAGTCAAGTACATATGCTCTGAACATATCCTCCGAGATCTAATTCACCCTCTCAGTTTATCCATCGATTTTGGGGTGGTATGAACTACTAAAAGTTCAACTTAGTTCTAAAAGTTGTCTGGAAACCTCTTGTCCCTTCCAAATATCATATCATTAGGTATGCCATGAAACCCGACAATTTCGTTGATGTATAATTGTGCTAGTCTCAATTCACCTTAATTGTGATTAATTGGTAAATGAGCAGATTTAGTGAATATATCAATAATAACCCAAATGATATTCTTTTTTTGATATGGGAAGAATGAATCCCATTTCCTTGTAGGAATTGGCAAAGGCCTCAACTTGCCACTAGACGTTGATGTTCATCGTTCAGCTTCTGGAAAGTCAAACACTTATCCACATACCTTGTAATTTCCTGGTCATGTTATCCCACCTAAAGTATTTCCTGAAATCCTTATACTTTTTGTGCCTTCTGGATGCAATAGGTAACGAGTATTATGAGCTTCCTCTAAAATCCTTCTCCTTAACTCCTTATTTGGCATACACAATAGATTCTGAGATCTTTAGGTTCCATCCTCATGTATCACAAAGGTAGGTGATTTCCCTTTGGCAATATTCTGTTTAATTCTTTCTAATTTGGCATCATCCTTTTGACCTAATTTAATCTCTTCCACTACAGAAGATTCTATCTCTATTATTGATAGTAACCCATTTGTTTACTCGTATGACACAAACTCAATACCTATATTCTCAAGGTATAGAAATATACCATATTAAGTAATTATTATAGTATTCAAACTATATTGGGTATTCCTACTTAATGCATCCGCCATAACATTAATCTTCCATGGATGATATTACATGTAGAAATCATAGTCCTTAAGTAATTCCCTCCATAGTTGCTACCCTAGGTTGATCTCTTTCTAAGTAAAATTACACTTTAAACTCTAATGATCAGTATAAATCTTACAGGGCACCCATATACGTAATGTCTCCAAGTTTTCAATGCAAAAACCATTGTGGCTAATTCTAAGTCATGGATAAGGTAGTTCTTTTCATAGCATTTTGAGTTATTGAGATGCATAAGCTATTACCTTATCATTTTGCATTAGCGCATAACCTAACCCATTCTTGGAGGTATCACTGTAGATGGTGTGATCTTTACCCTCTACTGGAAAGGTAAGGATAGGAACTATGGTTAACCGTCTCTTTAATTCCTCAAATGCATCTTCACATTCATCTGACCAGTCAAACTTAGCTGTTTTCTCCAATAAATTGGTTAGTGGCGACATTATTTTGGAAATATATTTCACAAATCTTCTATAGTACCCTGCTAAGCCAAGGAAGCTCCTCACTTCTGTAATATTTGTTGGCCTAAGCCATTCACTAATTGCTTTCATTTTCTGAGGATCAACTTTAATCCCTTCCTTGGAAACAATATGCCCAAAAAACACCACATTTAACTAGAATGCGCACTTCTGTAGCTTAGCATATAGTTCATGTTTCCTTAGGGTTTGTAACACAGTCCTTAAATGTTTTGCATGCTCCTCCTTATCCTTAGAATGTATCAAATGTTGGCTATAGATACCACTACGAACTTATCCAAGCAAGGTGTAAAAACTCTATTCATGAGATCCATGAATATAGGAGGGGCATTTGTAAGACCAAAGGGCATCATAATAAATTCGTAGTTACCATATCTAGTTCTAAAAGTAATTTTGGGAATATCTTATAGTTTTATCCTAAGTTGGTGATAACTATACCTCAAGTTGAACTTCGAGAAAACTGTAGCTTCTTATACTTGGTCAAATAGATCATCTATCTAGGGCAACGTATAGTTATTCTTAATCATAATTGTGTTCAACTCCCTGTAATCTATACAAAGTTATAGGTTCTATCTTTTTTCTTCACGAATAAGGGTAGCCCTTTCTGTAATGATTCTTCTAGCTAGGCTTTCAATTTTTTTGCGCTCTGACAATAGGATGTGCACAACGGATTAGTTCAATTTCAAAGTTAATCTCTCTCTAAGGTAGTAAACCATGTAGTTCTTCAAGGAAAACATCCGAAAATTCACATACCATAGGAATATTTTTTTTTTTATTTTTTCTTCCTTAACCTCAGTGGCATAAGATAAGTATCCTATACAACATAGCCTCAATAGCTTGCTAGCATTCATAATTAAGATTATGGTGTAGTCCTCATTTTTTTCACCGTAAAAAACATGCTTCTTAACCTTTGATGCAGTATCATGGCATATAAAAGTTCAGGAGTTTAGGAATTATCTTTTGATAGTAGAATATCTTTTCATTATTTTTTTTAGCAAGGAACAATATCTTTTTGATTACTTTATCTTTCAGTTTCCTTAATGTTTAGGTCTTTTTCTATTTAAACTCCCAGTTGTGCATTAGGGAGGTACTTAAATGAATTAAAATATTAAGTATTGAAAGTTCTGTTTGAATTTTCTCGATGTAGAAATTGCTCTTAGAGCATCTTACATCAATTATTCCCTTCGTAGGAATTGCTCTTAGAGTGTCCTACATCAATTTGGTATTAGAGCCTGCGATTTTGCCGCTGCCTTGGTATTTTCTTTTCCTTTTTTTTTCCTTTCCCGAGTCAGCCAGAAAAAAAAACATAAAAACAAAACAAACCAGGAAACCCTAAACCCTCACTGCCGCCATGTCACCGCCACCCAGGAGCGGCAACCACCACCCAGGAGCAGCAACCACCATCATCGACCACCAACCCTCGGTTGACTGCCACTACACCATCGCCACCAGCCAACGCTCGTTGGAACCCTGATTCTCAAATCCAAAACCCCAGCCGTAGCAATCAAACTTCGATTGCCACTGTTCCTATCCACCACCACCACCACCGACCATCACCCCAGGATTGCCATCTCCGGCCAACCACCACTAACCTTCCACCGCAGCTAGTCGATCATCGGAACCCTAGAAGTGCTAATTTGCCAACCCTAAATTTGCAAATTGATCACATTTTCGAGCCATAGTCCTTAGTTCACCCTCAATGTAGCCAAGACTCATAAAATTGACTCGACTCCTTACATCTCCTCTTCAATTCACCCCAAACCCCTCGAACATTTGGGTTGATTCACATCCGAATTGGTTCAATTGCTCATCTATCGTGAAATCCTAATGGCGATCGGTTCTTGCTTGCAATTGAAGGCTCCTGTGCCTTTGGCCATCCACAAAGAGGCCTGATAGCCTCTTGACCACTCTATCTTACCACCGTCGGCTTTGCCTCTCGCCAGGAAACTCCTTCGCAGGCTGACTTACAGCCACAGGCCTTAAACGTGTGTTTTACTACTAGTGTTCGGCCTAGTCTGCTAATTTTACTAGTGCTATTTGAACACTCATGGGCTGTGGTTGTGTTGTTGTCACCTCTACTACGCCGAAGATTGCTATCTTGTTTCTAAAAAGCCATGCTGTTGTTGTGGAAGAGTTGGGTCTTAGGATAATACTTATGAACCGTTAAGAGGTACGAGGAACTCAAATTGCCTTGGTGATTGTGTGTATTTTTTACTATAGAAATTAGATTAACATCTAAATACTTGAGTTTTCAAGCACTTACATTAATCCTGATTTTCCTGTTTAAATTTCCTTATTATGTTAATCATATCAATAACCCATACTAGTGTCTGTGCTTTGCTGTGCTCATAGTGATTGCTTATTGTTGTCATTATTATTGCAATTTTGACTAATCTCATCACGCACATTCATCGTCTGCATTCACTATGTCATCATCCCCTAAACAACCTTTTCAAACTCTAATTGACGTCCTTTCTAAAAGACTAAACCATCAAGATGAGAGGTTTACCAGCTAGAGGGTAAGATTGACAAACTGACTTGGGCATTTGAAAAATTACCCATGTTGGACCAACCTCGAACCCCACCACAAGATTCCTCTGAACTTCTTGTGGGAGAAAGTAATCACCATAACTGGGTTGTTTATAAGTCGGGTTGGGCTAATGAATTTGAAGAGAGGAAACCCAAACCCCTAACTCTAGCAATCAAGAGCGAGAGCAGGGAAGTGGTTGGGGACATGGCTAGGGAGACCCTAGGAATTGAAGGTTTGACAACCCTAGAGACAATAGGAGGATAAGTAGCTATAAGAAGCCCAGTTATGCAGAACCTAAAGTTGACTGTAGGATTATGTAGGAGGGTTATTCAGACATTACCCAAAAGGTCAAGGTTGACGTCCCCACATATGGTGGTAGGTTATATACCAACACTTCTTCAGACTGGTTGATTGCCATGGAGGACTATTTTAATTGGTATGGGATGTCTGATATTAAGTGTGTTCGCTTTGCTAAAATGACACTTGTGGGTCCCGCAAGGAAGTTCTGGCATACACTAATCACTCACCTTGAGCGTATGCAACAACCATCCATCACTGAATGGGCAGTTATGAAGGATAGGTTGAAAGAAAAGTATCATCTTTCTTTTCATAGAGCTCACCTTGTAGACCAAATACTTGATCTTCAACAGTCTAGTTCTAGTGTGTCAGACTATATTAATAACTTTGAGGAATTGATTCAATGTTGTGATTTAGCAGCAGACTTGTCCATTACTATAGCCCAATTTATTCATGGCCTATGACCCAATCTTAGATGAAATGTGACTTTATCTTCTCCTTTCACACTAGGTGAGGCTATCATAGAGCGTTGGAAGTTGAAACACTCAATAAGCTTGTGAGGCCGCCCACCCTTTTGACTAGGCCTCCCACATGACTTGTCGCTAAGGCACTATAATTTTCGATGAGTGCTTCTAATACAAAAACCTCTAGTCTTCCAGACCCCTCTAAACCACCCTTGTCTGCCAGTGCTACTACTAGTGCTTCCCATACCCCTACTGATAATGTCGTTCCATGTTTTAGTTGTCGTAGGAGAGGTCATTATGCTTTCGAGTGTCCCCATCCTACCCTTACCTTAGAACATAAGCCTATTAAGTGTGAGGATGAGATTGTGGAAGTTGAGGGGAGTTATGAGGATCTTATACAGTCTCTTTTTGGGTGATTCTCATCTTAGTGTTGTTAGGTCTCTCTTGTCCAAACCCATTTTAAGTCATGAGTAGAAGCGTACCACCATCTTTTATACTCTTGTTAAATGTGGCGACACTTCAATGAAAATGGTCATAGATGGTGGAAGCACCAGCTTAGTCCACTATTAAGCATTGTAACTTAACAGTTGAGCCCCACCGTCCTCCTTTTAAGGCAGCTTAGGTCGACAAGACTAGCCTTGCAGTCTCCTATAGATGTAAGGTCCCTATTCAGATTGGAAGTTATAAGGATGAGATCGTATACGATGTTATGCCCATGGATGTTGCTCACATGTTGTTAGGTCGACCTCGGCTATATGATGGAAGTGTCACTCATCATGATCGGGACAATACCTACACCTTGAAGTTTAAGAACAGGAACATCACTCTCACCTCTTGAAGGCCTAAATAGTTACTTTCTCCCTCAAACCCAAAGCCTTCACCAACCTCGTCCTCACCTATAACTTCCTATACTTTAGCTTCAACGAAGGGAACCATTTCTCTCCTTTATTATAAACCTTCGAGAGATTGAGGAACTTTAATCGATTAATGGGTAAGAGTCTTTCTGAGATCGACCATGGATATTCCCCTCACATCTTCGTTGATCTTATTCCCCTCCCTCCTGATGCCCGAGTCTAACCTGCCTCCACATTTGCCCAGCATATTCATGATGTGCATGCTGAGATTCATTCTACAATTGTAATGAGTCATGATAGTTATAAGCTTTCAGCTGATGTGCATCGCAGGGACACTTATTTTGAGATGCATGATTTTGTTACGACTTGTGTTCAACCTGAATCATTACCCAAGCACTTCAAGAAAAAGCTCCTCACTCGAGCCATGGGTCCTCACCCGCTTATCAGGAAGTCGGGATCTAATGCTTATGTGCTTGACTTGCTGGACAACTTGGGTATTAGTTATGTTTCCAATGTGGAAGATCTAACTCTTCATCGAGGTACTTTTGAGCCTACTTGTCTTCCTTTGAGTGCTTCTACAGGTACTAGAGCCCCAAAGCTTCCTCCTTTTCCACATGCATGTACTGACATTGGCTGAGTTGGATGCTGAGTTTGTGACACCTTCATCGTAGTTTGTGACATCTCTTTCGTGCATGGTCAAGCCGCCCCCGAGTTGATGGTTGTGTATTTCTACGAATGAGTTCTGCGCCTGGGATCTTGCACTTCTGGTACCTTCAAGAGAACTCGCCAGAGTTGAGTTCTTTTTTGGTGGGGGAGAATGATGCAGTATCATAGCATATAAAAGTTTAGGAATTTAGAAATTATCTTTTGATAGTAGAATATATTTTCATTATCTTTTTTAGCAAAGAACAATATCTTTTTGATTACTTTATCTTTCAATTTCCTTAATTTTTAGGTCTTTTTCTATTTAAACTGCCAGTCATGTATTAGGGAGGTACACTTGAATGAATTAAAATATTGAGTATTGAAAGTTTTGTTTGAATTTTCTCGGTGTGAGAATTACTCTTAGAGCATCCTACATCAATTATTTCCTTTGTAGAAATTGCTCTTAGAGCATTTTACATCAACCTTTTTGGTTCTTTAAGGTGGCCTTAAGATTTTTACCGTCAATATTTACCCCATGAGTGGTCAACCAATCCAATTCTGATATATTGAATTGAATTAAATTCCTAGGGAGCACATTCTCATCAATCACAATGAGTACACACTTATGAAAGGACTGGACATTTTACCTTTTCCTCATTTGGCAAACTAATTCTATAATCAGCCACTACTTTACCATTTTCTAGATTCATTTAAACGGCAGTTCAAGTGGATATAAATGAATGAGTGGCACCTGAATCAAATAAAGCACAAAACGATTCTGCATTTAAAAAGAGAGTTTCAGTAACTACCGTATTAGAAGTTATAGCTTTCTTTTTGCTCATCATGTCAGCTCCCTCCATTGTTACAATTTCCAAAAGTGGGGTTCCTTGACGTGGCATTTCCAACGGCTTTGTTATGCCTTTTTTTACAACCTTTTTGTCTTGTTGGACAAGTGAAAATCAAATGATCAGGGATGCCACACCATATGCACATGTTAGTACCCACTCGGCACTCTACTGTAGTATGGTTTCTTCGACCACACTTCCCATAAGGTTCAAGTGTAACTGATGGATTATTTTTGGTAAGACCAGTAGCAGGCTTCTCCTTAGCTACGCTCTCACTTGGATTACCTCAACTATTACACTTCCCTTTTCGATTCCCTGGATTCAAAGCTCTCAATTCATTATTTACTTGCTCCACTTTAGCGGCTTGTTCATATGGCTCCTGGTAAGTTTGAATTGGTTGACTAGCCAACTGGTTTCGAATGTAAATGGCCAAACTTTCTTCAAATCTCCTCATCTTCATATTTTCAGAAGTTATAAAATCTAGGACAAACCTTGATAACTGTTCGTACCAAAAATGAGCTATTTTTAAGGCACTTTTACACCTGTTTTATGCTCGTTTTAATCGTGTTTTTAAGGTTTTAATTTGATTTTATTTTGTTTTGCAGGTTTTGAATAATTTTGAAATAATGCAAGGAAATGCGAGAAAAATGGTGGAAAATACCGGGAATTGAAAAATGGATTGAATTGACTTAAAACCGGCCCAAGCTAGGAAAAAATAATTAAAAAAAATCAGTCCAATAGAAATCGGCATGTGAGCTGCACGTGATCTTATTTTCCTCCAGCCGCCGTGCGCCTTATGTGACCCAAACACAGCCCCCATCCCTTATCTCTCCTTCCTCCTCATTTCCATCCCAGAACCCTGAAACCCGAAACACCTGCCTCAGTATCTCCCCATCTTCGTTCCATCTCCTCTCTCTACCCCATCTCTTTCTCTCTCTTCGAACTACCAGGACAGCACATCATGCCAGCGCATCGTGCCAGCACACCCGTCACCGGAATTCTCGCATCAAACGCTAGCATCCCTCAATCTCCACCATCCACGCCATCTCCGATTCAAGGGTCGAGATTGAAGAAATTTGGGTATAAATCAAAAGCTAGCAGCACCAGTGAGGAGGTTAGATGTTTTTTTAGATTTAGTTTAGTTTGATTTTGGTAATTTTAGCCTTAAAATTCGAATGCTCTTTTTTCAATATTTAGGGTAGGAATTTGGTTAGGGTTTGATGTTGGATGGTTTATGCTTATCGAATTCTATGTAATTAAGCTACAATTTGGTTAATGTCAAATTTTCAGTTCGTTTTTGGAAGTTTTGGAGTTAATTCGTGCGAATCTTAATCACTTCCCCTTCTCCTGTTCAAATTTCTCTTGTATACATCAATGGCGATTCCACCATTGTTGGGAGTTGGCTGAGATGAAAAGTGAGGATGCCCTGAACCCCAACCTCCTTCTCCCCATTCGGGTTGATGCACGGCAGAAACTTCTTCTCCTGTGCGACCTCCTCTGTTTCAGAATAGAATAGGTTCGATTTCTTTCAGCTTAATTTCAGTTTATACTAGGCTTGATTATAATAAGTTCTGGACTGTTGATTCTCCCTCTCTTAGTTTAGCTTGATTTGAGTTGGTTTGAGTAGCTATTATCATCAGTCGTATTAAGTTCGATTAATCGTTTTGATTAACGGTTGATTTTGGTTGATTGATTATTCTGGTTGGCTGAGTTGGGTTTGGATGTGATGATGGATATTTAGTTGCCTTTGATTGTAGGTTGTTTTAGGTTGTTCCAGATTTTAGTAGCTTGTTGTTGATAATGGATGACGATGGTGAATGTTAGTGGTTTCGATGCTCTGTTTTGATGCTTGCATTCTGCTGCTGCTAGGCCTACTTCTTTCGTTTGGTTAAAGCCTTCTGTTATGCCCTTTTTCTATTCAATGGCTTGTTAATATTGTGTTAAAACTCTCATTAAGGATAATGGTGTTTTATTATGAACTAATATTGTTAGCTAAATGATGTGAGTTTTTGGTATCATAATTCTGGTAAGTTGCTCTGAGTGGATGATGAATGATGTTAGATAGTTGATTTGCTTTGGAAAGTACTTTGATTTTGGTAGAGTCGATTGGTAAATAGTGTTAACTATAGGTTTTAAATTATTTCAAATTAGAGGTTAAACAAATCCTAGGTTTCGATTTTAGTTGAATAGCGTTGATTGCATAGTGCCCTTTAAATGTTTTATTGAGTTGAATGCTTAGGTTCAGTCCATTTAGGTTCATTAATTTAAAGTTGCGTGCTTTCATTCAATTGAGAGTTTGGATGATCGTTTAGTTAAATTAGAATGGTGGCTTGCTTTGAATGATTTCATTTTAGTGTAGCTAATTAGTTAATCCTCGCTTTATGATCTTAATCTTTTCCATCATCCACGAGGGCACGACCCTCAAGTACTACAGTGAAAGCTGTACGCTTGCAGGTTTTATTTAAACTCTAAATTTTTCTCAACAAGTTTTTGGCGCTGTTACTGGGGACGACGGTATAAGATTAGGTCACGTTTTAATATTCTTTGTTGTTTTCTTATTAGTTGCATATATTACACTTTACTTCGTTCATTTCATTAAGTTGTTACTCAATTTAGTCACTTCTTGAAAATTTTCAAAAATCCAAAAAAATTAGAAAAGTAAAAATCTAAAAAAAAATTTTTTGAAAAACTTCAAAAATCACTAAAATTTAGCAAATCTTGTGACCAAAAATTGGATTCCTGTTGGTGAAGGTGTGGGGTTTTTATGACCAGTTGGATTAGAGACCCTGAAGATCAAAGACTCATTAGAAGTGAGCCTGACCCTGACATAGAACTTGAATCTGAGCCTAAGCTTGAATTAGAGAATATGGCACAAGAGAGGACTTTAAGTGATATTTTCTATCCTCCTCGGACTGCTTTGCCCTCATGTTTTGTTATGCCTGTTCTTACACCAAATATGACCTTCGAATTGAAACTCCATTATACTCAGATGCTCCCTAAATTCACAGGAATAGAGGATGCTTATTTGTTTTTAATGGAATTCGAAGAAGTCTATTCTATGATGCATTTCCCTAATATTCCCATTGATGTTGTGCGAATGAAACTCATTCCTTTTGCTTTGAAAGATTCTGCAAAACGATGGCTGTATGGCTTGGCTGCTAATTCTGTTACTTCTTGGAATGATTTCGTAAGATTGTTCTTAAGAAAGTATTTTCCTAATGCCAAGACTGTCAAGCTAAGGAATGAAATCAATCAATTTGTGCAACTTGATAGGGAATCATTTTGGAAATATTTTGATAGATTTAAAACTTTGTTGGCTCAATCTCCTCGTCATGGATTAGACCAGGCCCGTTTATGTCAGATTGTATATGAAGGACTTGACCAACAAACTAGGACGATGGTCAAGTCCATGTGTTAGGGAGGTTTCCTTTCTAAGAACCCTACAGCTGCCTGGGAGTTTTTAGAGGACTTGGCTGAAAAGACAATGCAGTGGGGAAACTGCTCGGGATGACAGCCTAAGTTTTAGGTTGGAAAAGGGTGGTTTGTATTCAGTATCTGATGTGAGTCGCGTGGAGTCTAAGATTGCTGTTTTAGAAAACATGTTGAAGGGATTATCTCCCCAGATGTCTCAGACTTCTGCAATGTCTTGTTCGCATTATCAAGCCCTAGATTATTCATTGAGTGCTTGTCCTTATTTTGCTAATCAATTAGCAACTGAACAAGAACAAGTGAGTATGGCTTTCCAGAGACTTAAGAATGATCCTTTCTCCCCCTACTATAACCCAGGGTGGAGGAATCACCCTAATTTTTCATGGAATAGTGGACCCAATGCTGTGGCTGCTAATGCACCTACACACTCTTTTCAAAGATCAGCTTTCTCAGGTGCACCTAATGCAGCTAGGCCTCTACCTCCTGTAGCTCAAGTTTAGCCTCCTCCACGTTATACTGACGTTGATAAATTAGAGAGGAGAATTAACAATAATGTGGAGAGAATGATTAATGCTAACATGGAAAAAATGATGAGTATGATGACTGAGCAATTTTCCCAATTAGCATCATCTTCTAGGGAACTAGGTACTTTCCCAAGTCAACCTGAGGTAAACCCTAAGGGGCATGCCTCCTCTTCTTCTAGTAACCCTAATGAGCCAGTAAGGAAGGTGAATGCGGTTATATCTCTCCGTTCTGGTAGAGAGGTTGATAACCAAGTGAGAAACCCTATTGAACCTTGCAGGTTTCCTCATCAGTTCTTCCAAAATTCATCCCCCCTTCTACTCCGGAGACTGGTCTATCTAGCCAGTCAGGGGATACTCCCGATGGTGTCCCCATTACCTCAGAATGTCCTCCCCTTCAGTCACCATCTAAGGAAGAGGAGCCTCGAGAGAAAGACTCCTCTGGTACAGCAAATTGTTCACCCCCTAAGAGTTCTTCTTCTCCTCCGTATGAGAAATTTTAGATGCCCTTGCCTCCTTTCCCCCATAGGTTAAAGATGAAAGATCAGGATCATATTGAGAAAATAAGAGAGACCTTCCCTCAAGTTAAAATCAACATTCCCTTGCTTGATGCTATTCAGCAGATGCCTCCTTATGCTAGATTCTTAAAGGACCTATGTACTACAAAGGAAGCAACTAGTGTACCTAAGAAGGCTTTCTTGACTTTTGGTGCTAATTCTATCATTTCTCAAATCCCAGTGAAGTATAAGGACCCCGATTGTCCTACTATGTCTATAGTCATAGGGGACCAACTCATTCATAGAGCATTGCTTGACTTAGGGGCTAGTGTTAACCTGATTCCCTTTGCTGAGTATGAGAGGCTAGAGTTAGGTGAGTTGAAACCCACCAGGATGGTCATTCAATTGACTGATAGATCAACAAGGGTGCCTAGGGGGATAGTTGAGGATGTGCTGATTAGAGTGGGTGAATTTATTTATCCTGTGGACTTTGTTGTTTTTGAAACTGAAAAGGTGTCTAACTTAGCTAGTCAAGTTCATGCGATTCTAGGGGGTCCTTTCTTGGCCATTACTAATGCCCTCATTAATGGCAGGAATGGTATGATGAGACTGTCTTTTGGCAACATGACTGTGGAATTGAATATTTTTAACATGTAAAGGTAGCCTTCTGGATTTGATGATATGGGGTTTTCTACTCTTAACTGGGTAGGAGATTCTGTATTTGCTGATGCTTTTGATGATGTACTTGCTACTGAGTATGAGTCATTTTTGATAGATGATGAGCCTAAATATGATGTGTTTGAGTTTGATGGCTTATGCTCTATTACTAACTATTTGCTCGCTGCTATGTCCGAATCTGTTGCTGAATCTATTTCACCCGTTGCTCTTGAATTGAAACCCCTTCCTGATTCTCTTAAGTATGCATTTTTAAGACCCGATGAATCCTTACCTGTCATTATTGCTTTTGATTTAGATCGGGACCAAGAGGTCAAACTAATTTCTTTACTTAGAGAGAATAAGGAAGGTTTAGGATGGACTTTAGGGGATATTAGGGGCATCAGTCCTTCTATCGTGCAACATAGAATTCATTTAGAGGACCACGCTAAGCCCTACCGAGATCGTCAGAGGCGTTTAAACCCCACTTTGCAGGAAGTAGTAAGAAGGAGGTTTTGAAATGGTTAGATCATGGGATCATTTATCCTATTTCTGATAGTGAGTGGGTTAGCCCTGTTCAAGTCGTCCCTAAGAAGACCGGTATTACTATGGTTAGGAATGATAAGAATGAGCTAATCCCTACTCGAGTTCAATCTGGGTGGCGTATGTGCATAGATTATAGAAAATTGAATGCTGCCACTAAGAAAGACCACTTTCCCCTTCCCTTCTTGGACTAGATGTTAGAGAGGTTAGCTGGATCTTCCTTCTATTGCTTTCTAGATGGATATTCTGGCTATACCAAGATCTCTATTGCTCTTGAAGATCAGGAGAAGACTACGTTCACTTGTCCATTTGGAACATATGCTTTTAGAAGAATGCCATTTGGACTGTGTAATGCCCTCGCTACCTTTCAAAGATGCATTATTTCTATTTTCTCAGATATAATGGAGTAATGCATGAAAATTTTCATGGATGATTTCTCTGTGTTTGGACCTTCTTTTGATGATTGCTTGACTAATCTGAGAAAAGTGTTGGAAAGGTGTAGGGAGAAAAATTTAACCTTAAATTGAGAGAAATGTCACTTCATGGTAAAAAAAGGGTCTAGTCTTAGGTCATGTTATTTCCTAGGATGGAATTGAGGTAGATAAAGCTAAGACTGACCTGATCATTAATCTTCCCCCTCCCACTAGTATGAAAGAGGTGTGGTCCTTTCTTGGACATGTAGGCTTTTATCGATGTTTCATCAAGGATTTCAGTAAAATTGCAAAGCCTTTATCCATTCTGTTAGCTAAGGATGTGCCATTTTATTTTTCTGAGGAATGTCATGAGGCATTTTCTAACCTTAAGAAAGCCCTAACCTCTGCTCCTATTCTCCATCCTCCCATTTAGGGAGAACCTTTTGAATTGATGTGTGATGCATCTGATTTTGCTCTTGGGGTTGTGTTAAGACAGCGTATAGATAGGAAACCCCATGTTATATATTATGCTAGTCACACATTGAATGATGCTCAGTTGAATTTCACTGTTACTGAAAAAGAATTTTTGGCTGTAGTCTTTGGTTTTGAAAAGTTTAGATCTTATCTGATTGGGTCACATGTGATTGTTTACACTGACCACTCGGCCCTTAAGCACCTTTTTTCTAAGGCCCTGTTTGGTGAAGGAAACTGGAATGGAATGGAATCAGGACTTGAATCCTGGGGGGTTGGGTATGGAACTTGAATCCTAAATCCAGTTGTTTGGTGAAAACTGGAATGGAATCAGGTCCCAGTCCTTGCTGTTTGGTGAGCAGTTTTGGAGTGGAATCAACTTTGTTTTTATTTTAGAAATATTATATGCAAATATGAATATTATTTAACTTTTCTTATTTTGTTTTCTTAAAAATGAAGTTCTAATAAGTTATTGATGAACCATTTGTGAGTGTTTGATTTAATTGCAATTTTTTTAAAATAATTATTTTATACTTTTTCCCTCTTTTTTTTCTTGATCAACATGCACATAAACTTGAAAAAAACACAATCTAATAAACAAATAAACATTACACATCAACCACAAACAATGATAATTCAACATAATTTGAGTTACAACATTCATCAGCATAGCCTACTTTCACTTGTTTTTTAACAAAATTTGAGGCACTTGACACCAAAAATCATCCAACGCAAATTCAAAAACATGAACTGCCACCTTGAGAAATAACAATGGTGCATCACAAAACATAAAAAAAAATTCAGAAGCAAATTTGAGATCTATAATCATAAATTGAAGCCCATGGACACTAATTCTACATCTGAAACAATAATCAAATGGGTAGTTCTTGAATTGAAACCAAAACTTTTTAAAAAAAATTCACAAAGGTGAGGGGTGAGGGTCGAACCCGCTGTACCGGGCGGCAAAGAGCCGGCGTCTTCGGTGGCCGGAGGCAGAAGGTCAGGTCGACGATGAAACCCAAGGCAGAGGGCGGCGACCGCGGTGGTGGTGGAGCAGCGTCGTGTGGAGTTGATTTGTGAACGGAAATTAAACGGACAGATGGAGGAGGGACGAATGACGGTAGCCGGTGGCGGACGGGCGTCGGCCGACTGTCAGTGGTGGCGGAGGTCGCGGGGCGGCAGTGAGTGGTGGCGCAGCAGCAGGAGGAACGAAGGTTTAGGGTTTGTGTGGAGATGAGGAGGAACGAAGGTGGAGCAGGAGATGAGGAAGAACGAACAAGCAACAGGCACGAATAAGAATGGCAACCTATTTTCTTTTTTTTTTTAAAAAAAAAAAACTGATCCCTGGGGGTTGGGAACTTGATATCTCTCATAAATGGGAGGGTTCAAGTTCTTGAGAATTAAGGGGAGCTTGAAACCTGGGGGTATCAAGTTCCTTTCCTTTAAAACACTCACCAAACAATAAGGAAAGGAACTTGAATCCTCAGGTTTCAAGTTCCATTCCAGTTTGGCTCACCAAACAGGGCCTAAGAAGGATGCTAAGCCCAGACTTGTAAGATGGATTTTGCTTTTATAAGAATTTGATTATGAAATCAAAGATAAGAAAGGTTCTGAAAACCTTGTAGCTGACCATCTGTCTAGGATCATCTGTGATAAAAAGAGTGAGTCTAGTATCTCTTAGTGCTTCCCCAATGAGCAATCGTATGTTGTTCACCCCGATCCTTGGTATGCAGATATTGTGAATTACTTAGTTGCTGGTAGGATCCCTAAGGGTTGGACTAAGAATGACAAAGATAGATTCTTCCACCTTGTGAAGTTCTTTGTATGGGATGACCCATATCTGTTCAAATACTGTTCTGACCAAGTGTTTAGGAGATGTATACCCGGCCATGAGGTGAGAAGTGTCTTGTCTTTTTGTCATGACTAGGCATGTGGGAGGCATTTTAGTAGTAAGAAGACAGCAGCCAAGATTCTTCAATGTGGTTTTTACTGGCCGACTGTGTTTAAAGATGCATTTGAATATTGCAAGAGTTGCCCTAGATGTCAGTCGCTAGGAAGGATAAGTAGGAAAGATATGATGCCACTAAACCCCATCATTGTGGTGGAAGTTTTCGATGTGTGGGGTATTGATTTTGTGGGACCATTTCCAATATCTTTTGGGAATAAATACATTTTGTTAGCTATGGATTATGTTTCTAAATGGGTTGAGGCCATCCCTTCCAGGACTAATGAAGCTAAAGTGGTTATGAAATTTCTTAGGAAGAATATCTTTGCTCGATTTGGTATGCCCTAAGTTATCATTAGCGATCAGGGCACCCATTTTAATAATAAATCTTTTAATGCCTTATTAAGGAGATACTCCATAATCCACAGACTTGCTACTCCATACCATTCCCAGACCAGTGGCCAGGTAGAAGTGTCTAATCCTTAGATTATACAGATATTGGAAAAAACAGTGAATAGGCATAGGGCCGATTGGGCTGACAAGTTGATAGATGCTCTCTGGGCATACAGGACGGCTTTCAAGGCTCCCCTAGGTATGTCACCTTATAGGGTAGTTTATGGTAAGCCTCGCCATTTACCTGTGGAGATAGAACATAAAGCTTGGTGGGCGATTAGGAAGCTTAACAATGATTTGATTGAGGAAGGTGAAAAGAGACGACTGCAGCTGAGTGAGCTCGATGAGATTAGAGCTGAGACTTATGAGAGTGCTTGATCATATAAAGAGAGGGCAAAGTTGTTTCATGATCGACAGATTTTTAGAAAGGAATTTGTCCCAGGAATGAAAGTACTCTTGTATGACTCTAGGCTTAATCTATTTCCAGGGAAATTGAGGTCCCGCTGGACGGGTCCTTATGTTGTCTTACATGTTTTTCCCTATGGTGCAGTTGAAATTCAGGATCCTCAGACGGGTTCTACCTTCAAAGTAAATGGTCAGCGCTTAAAACCATTTTTGGGGCTGCCGAGCTAAGAAGATGTGGAGTCCCTGATACTCCACAACCCTAGCCATGATCAATAAATGCCACTTGAAATAGCTTGGGTGTACTTAGCACCCAACCTGGTTTGCCAGAAGCTTCTTCTCTTCTCTCTTTCTTTCTCTCTTTTCTTCTTTCTTCGTTTTATTTCAATTTACTTGTGCATAGTTGACTATTTTTCTTATGATTGTTGGTTTGTTTTTGGAGTCTAGTTCTTTTTTTTAGGTTTTACTTTTGGAACTTTAATGTCTTTTCCACTCTCAATTAGGAGATTATGAAGTTTTGCTGTGGGGGTGGGGTACCCATGTGTGCATATTTTTCTTTGGATAAATTTTTAAAAAAAATCTAAAAAGATTTTGGTTTTGTTTTTGGGGACGTGTGTACTTTTTTTGATTAGCCTAAATCCCATGTGCTTTATTTATTAGCCTGTATGTAAGTAGGATGTGCATTATAAGTCTGTAACCTCAGATGTGATATTCTAAGCCCTGATTCTAACTTCAGTTGTTCATTATAGGTTGTGTAATCCAATCTTTGTTTATTCCTTCATCATTATCTTTAGATCTTAGGTTTCCATGAATAATTCTCCAACTAGCTGGTGATACGATTACTTTGAAAAAGATTTTGAAAAAAACAAATTGTGTATTATGAATAAAAAAAGAAGAAAAAAAAAAGATATGGAACAAAATTTGGAATGACCGGTATCCCTTTGAGGCACGCGCTACTGGGCGTTACTTTTGAGGCACGTGCTACGGGGCGTTACCCTTTGAGGTACGTGTTATTGGGTGTTACCCTTTGAGGCAAAATTGTTATTGGGAAAGCTTGCTTCCAAAGTCAGTATGATAATAATGTTGTTGCGTCAGCCAAGTGGGATTGAGTCTGATTCTGGTAAATCTAGACCCTGGGATGCAGACACATTTGCACTCGAGCACCGGGATGGATTTAAAACCTTAATGTTCAATGGAGTAAAAAATTAGTGCTCTGACATCATTTAGGAGGTAGAGGGTTTTGAAGTACATTCTGTGCATATGCAGGTCAATAATTTGGTCATGTGGGTGATTTAGTTGATTAGAATATGTGCATATTTTCCCCAAATTCCGTACATATTCGTTTTGAGAAAAAACCCAAAAAGATTTTGTTTTCTTTTGTTTTTGAAATAATTTTTGTGGGTAGTTCACTTGAAAACCCTCACAAGACCTCACTCGTCCACTTGGGAAATCGAGCGGTTTAAAGGGCTTGTTTCATTCGCTAAATGCAACCGTGATTCCAACGACAATGAGTTAGGATTTTCTTCTCTTATTTTCATTTTCGGTTAGTTAGTTGGTTATTGTACTCGAGGACGAGCAAAATCTTGGAGTGGGGGTATTGGGGTACCCATGTGTGCATATTTTTCTTTGGATAAATTTTTGAAATAAATCCAAAAAGATTTTGGTTTCGTTTTTGGGGACGTGTGTACTTTTTCTGATTAGCCTAAATCTCATGTGCTTTATTTATTAGCCTGTATAGAAGTAGGATGTGCGTTATAAGTCCCTAACCTCAAACAAATTGTGTAGTATGAATAAAAAAAGAAGAAAAAAAAAAGATATGGAGTAAAATTTGGAATGACAAGTATCCCTTTGAGGCATGCGCTACTCGGTGTTACCTTTTGAGGCACGTGCTACTGGGCGTTATCCTTTGAGGCACGTGCTACTGGGCGTTACCCTTTGAGGCAATATTGCTACTGGAAAGCTTGCTTTCAAAGTCAGTATGATAATAATATGATTATGTCAGCCAAGTGGGATTGAGTCTAATTCTGGTAAATCTAAGCCCTGAGATGCTGATACACTTGCACACGAGCACCGGGATGGATTCAAAACCTCAATGTTCAATGGAGTAAAAAATTAGTGCTCTGATGTCATTTAGGGGGTAGAGGGTTTTGAACTACATTCTGTGCATATACAGGTCAATAATTTGGTCACATGGGTGATTTAGTTGATTAGAATATGTGCATATTTTTTCCAAATTCTGTACATATTCATTTTGAGAAAAAACCCAAAAAGATTTTCTTTTATTTTATTTTTGAAATAATTTTTATGGGTAGTTCACTTGAAAACCCTCACGAGACCTCACTCGTCCACATAGGAGATCGAGGGGTTTAAAAGGCTTGTTGCATACGCTAAATACGACCGTAATTTCTACGACAGTGAGTTAGGATTTTCTTCTCTTATTTTTCATTTTCGGTTAGTTAGTTAGTTATTTTACTCGAGGACGAGCAAAATCTTGGTGTGGGGCTATTAGGGAGGTATTAGGGTACCCTTGTGTGCATATTTTTCTTTGGATAAATTTTTGAAAAAAATCCAAAAAGATTTTGGTTTTGTTTTTGGGGACGTGTGTACTTTTTCTGATTAGCCTAAATCTCATGTGCTTTATTTATTAGCCTGTATTTAAGTAGGATGCGCATTATAAGTCTCTAACCTCAAATGTGATATTCTAAGCCCTGATTCTAACTCCAGTTGTTCATTATAGGTTGTGTAATCCAATTCTTATTTATTCCTTCATCATTATCTTTAGATCTTAGGTTTTCATGAATGATTCTCCCACTAGCTAGTGACACGATTACTTTGAAAAAAATTTTGAAAAAAACAACTTGTGTATTATGAATAAAAAAAGAAGGAAAAAAAAAGATATGGAATAAAATTTAGAATGACAAGTATCCCTTTGAGGCATGTGCCACTGGACGTTACCCTTTGAGCCACGTGCTACTAGGTGTTACCATTGAGGTACGTGCTACTGTGTGTTACCCTTTGAGGCAATATTACTATCGGGAAAGCTTGCTTCCAAAGTCAGTATGATAACAATATAGTTGTGTCAGCCAAGTGGGATTGAGTCTAATTATGATAAATCTAGGACCTGGGATGCTGATACACTTGCACACGAGCACCGGTATGGATTCAAAACCTTAACGTTCAATGGAGTAAAAAATTAGTACTCTGATGTCATTTAGGAGGTAGGGGGTTTTGAAGTACATTCTGTGCATATGCACTTCAATAATTTAGTCACATGGGTGATTTAGTTGATGAGAATGTGTGCATATTTTTCCCAAATTCTGTACATATTCATTTTGAGAAAAACCCAAAAGGATTTTCATTTATTTCATTTTTAAAATAATTTTTGTGGGTAGTTCACTTGAAAATCCTGACGAGACCTCACTCGTCTGCTTGGAAGACCGAGGGGTTTAAAGCGCTTGTTGCAAACGCTAAATGTAACCGTGATTCCTACGACAGTGAGTTAGGATTTTCTTCCCTTATTTTTTATTTTCGGTTAGTTAGTTAGTTATTTTACTCGAGGACAAGCAAAATCTTGGTGTGGGGTATTTGTTCGTACCAAAAATGAGCTATTTTTAAGGTACTTTCACACCTGTTTTATGCTCATTTTAATCGTATTTTTAAGGTTTTAATTTGATTTTATTTTGTTTTGCAGGTTTTGAATAATTTTGAAATAATGCAAGGAAATGCGAGAAAAATGGTGGAAAATGCCGGGAATTGAAAAATGGATTGAATTGACTTAAAACCGGCCCAAGCTGGGAAAAAATAATTAAAAAAAATCTGTCCAATAAAAACCGGCATATGAGCTACACGTGATCTTATTTTCCCCTAGCCACCGTGCACCTCACGTGACCCAAACACAGCCCCCCTCCCTTATTTCTCCTTCCTCCTTCTCATTTCCATCCCAGAACCCTAAAACCCGAAACACCTGCCTCAGCGTCTCCCCATCTTCGTTCCATCTCCTCTCTCTGCCCCATCTCTTTCTCTCTCTTCGAACTACCAGGACAGCACATCACGCCAGTGCATTGTGCCAGCACACCCATCACCGGAATTCTCGCATCAAATGCCAGCATCCCTCAATCTCCACCATCCACGCCATCTCCGATTCAAGGGTCGAGATTGAAGAAATTTGGGTATAAATCAAAAGCTAGCAGCACCATTGAGGAGGTTAGACATTTTTCTAGATTTAGTTTAGTTTGATTTTGGTAATTTTAGCCTTAAAATTCGAATGCTCTTTTTTCAATATTTAGGGTAGGAATTTGGTTAGGGTTTGATGTTGGATGGTTTATGCTTCTCGAATTCTATGTAATTAAGCTACAATTTGGTTAATGTCAAATTTTCAGTTCGTTTTTAGAAGTTTTGGAGTTAATTCGTGCGAATCTTAATCACTTCCCCTTCTCCTGTTCAAATTTCTCTTGTATACATCAATGGCGATTCCACCATTGTTGGGAGTTGGTTGAGTTGAAAAGTGAGGATGCCCTGAACCCCAACCTCCTTCTCCCCATTCGGGTTGATGCACGACAGAAACTTCTTCTCCTGTGCGACCTCCTCTGTTTCAGAATAGAACAGGTTCGATTTCTTTCAGCTTAATTTCAATTTATACTAGGCTTGATTATAATGAGTTCCGGACTGTTGATTCTCCCTCTCTTAGTTTAGCTTGATTTGAGTTGGTTTGAGTTGCTATTATCATCAGTCGTATTAAGTTCGATTAATCGTTTTGATTAACGGTTGATTTTGGTTGATTGATTATCCTGGTTAGTTGAGCTGGGTTTGAATGTGATGATGGATATTTAGTTGTCTTTGATTGTAGGTTGTTTTAGGTTGTTCCAGATTTTAGTGGCTTGTTGTTGATAATGGATGACGATGGTGAATGTTAGTGGTTTCGATGCTCTGTTTTGATGCTTGCATTCTGCTGCTGCTAGGCCTACTGCTTTCGTTTGGTTAAAGCCTTCTGTTATGCCCTTTTTCTATTCAATGGCTTGTTAATATTGTGTTAAAACTCTCATTAAGGATAATGGTGTTTTATTATGAACTAATATTGTTAGCTGAATGATGTGAGTTTTTGGTATCATAATTCTGGTAAGTTGCTCTGAGTGGATGATGAATGATGTTAGATAGTTGATTTGCTTTGGAAAGTACTTTGATTTTGGTAGAGTCAATTGGTAAATAGTGTTAACTACAGGTTTTAAATTATTTCAAATTAGAGGTTAAACAAATCCTAGGTTTCGATTTTAGTTGAATAGCGTTGATTGCATAGTGTCCCTTAAATGTTTTATTGAGTTGAATGCTTAGGTTCAGTCCATTTAGGTTCATTAATTTAAAGTTGCGTGCTTTCGTTCAATTGAGAGTTTGGATGATCGTTTAGTTAAATTAGAATGGTGGCTTGCTTTGAATGATTTCATTTTAGTGTAGCTCATTAGTTAATCCTCGCTTTATGATCTTAATCTTTTCCATCATCCACGAGGGCACGACCCTCAAGTACTACAGTGAAAGCTGTACGCTTGCAGGTTTTATTTAAACTCTAAATTTTTCCCAACAAGTTTTTGGTGCTGTTACTGGGGACGACGGCATAAGATTAGGTCACGTTTTAATATTCTTTGTTGTTTTCTTATTAGTTGCATATATTACACTTTACTTTGTTCATTTCATTAAGTTGTTACTCAATTTAGTCACTTCTTGAAAATTTTCAAAAATCCAAAAAATTAGAAAAGTAAAAATCTAAAAAAAATTTTTTTTGAAAAACTTCAAAAATCACTAAAATTTAGCAAATCTTGTGACCAAAAATAGGATTCCTGTCGGTGAAGGAGTGGGGTTTTTATGACCAGTTGGGTTAGAGACCCTGAAGATCAAAGGCTCGTTAGAAGTGAGCCTGACCCTGACATAGAACTTGAATCTGAGCCTAAGCTTGAATTAGAGAACATGGCACAAGAGAGGACTTTAAGTGATATTTTCTATCCTCCTCGGACTGCTTTGCCCTCATGTTTTGTTATGCCTGTTCTTGCACCAAATATGACCTTCGAATTGAAACTCCATTATACTCAGATGCTCCCTACATTCACAGGAATAGAGGATGCTTATTTATTTTTAAGGGAATTCGAAGAAGTCTACTCTATGATGCATTTCCCTAATATTTTCATTGATGTTGTGTGAATGAAACTCATTCCTTTTGCTTTGAAAGATTCTACGAAACGATGGATGTATGGCTTGGCTGCTAATTCTGTTACTTATTGGAATGATTTTGTAAGATTGTTCTTAAGAAAGTATTTTCCTAATGCCAAGACTATCAAGCTAAGGAATGAAATCAATCAATTTGTGCAACTTGATAGGGAATCATTTTGGAAATATTTTGATAGATTTAAAACTTTGTTGGCTCAATGTCCTCATCATGGATTAGACCAGGCCTGTTTGTGTCAGATTGTATATGAAGGACTTGACCAACAAATTAGGACCATGGTCGAGTCCATGCGTCAGGGAGGTTTCCTTTCTAAGAACCCTACAGCTGCCTGGGAGTTTTTAGAGGCCTTGGCTAAAAAGACCATGCAATTGGGAAACTGCTCGGGATGACAGCCTAAGTTTCAGGTTGGTAAGGGGTGGTTTACATTCAGTATCTGATGTGAGTCACTTAGAGTCTAAGATTGCTGTTTTAGAAAACATGTTGAAGGGATTATCTCCCCAGATGTCCCAGCTGTCTCAGACTTCTACAATGTCTTGTTCGCATTGTCAAGCCCTAGATCATTCATTGAGTGCTTGTCCTTATTTTGCTAATCAATTAGCAACTGAACAAGAACAAGCGAGTATGGCTTTCCAGAGATCTAAGAATGATCCTTTCTCCCCCTACTATAACCCAGGGTGGAGGAATCACCCTAATTTTTCATGGAATAGTGGACCCAATGCTGTGGCTCCTAATGCACCTACACACTCTTTTCAAAGATCGGCTTTCTCAGGTGCACCTAATGCAGCTAGGCCTCCACCTCCTGTAGCTCAAGTTCAGCCTCCTCCACGTTATACTGACGTTGATAAATTAGAGAGGAGAATTAACAATAATGTGGAGAGATTGATTAATGCTAACGTGGAAAAAATGATGAAAATGATGACTGAGTAATTTTCCCAATTAGCATCATCTTCTAGGGAACCTGGTACTTTCCCGAGTCAACCTGAGGTAAACCCTAAGGGGCATGCCTTCTCTTCTTCTAGTAACCCTAATGAGCCAGTAAGGAAGGTGAATGCGGTTATATCTCTCCATTCTTGTAGAGAGGTTGATAACCAAGTGAGAAACCCTACTGAACCTTGCAGGTTTCCTCATCAGTTCTTCCAAATTTGTCCCCCCTTCTACTCCGGAGACTGGTCCATCTAGCCAGTCAGGGGATACTCCTGATGGTGTCCCCATTACCTTAGAATGTCCTCCCCTTCAGTCACCATCTAAGGAAGAGGAGCCTCGAGAGAAAGACTCCTTTGGTACAGCAAATTCTTCACCCCCTAAGAGTTCTTCTTCTCCTCCGTCTGAGAAATTTCAGAGGCCCTTGCCTCCTTTCCCCCATAGGTTAAAGAAGAAAGATCAGGATCATATTGAGAAAATGAGAGGGACCTTCTCTCAAGTTAAGATCAACATTCCCTTGCTTGATGCTATTCAACAGATGCCTCCTTATGCTAGATTCTTAAAGGACCTATGTACTACAAAGGAAGCAACTACTGTACCTAAGAAGGCTTTCTTGACTTCTGGTGCTAATTCTATCATTTCTCAGATCCCAGTGAAATATAAGGACTCTGATTGTCCTACTATGTCTATAGTCATAGGGGACCAACTCATTCATAGGGCATTGCTTGACTTAGGGGCTAGTGTTAACCTGATTCCCTTTGCTAGGTATGAGAGGCTAGAGTTAGGTGAGTTGAAACCCACCAGGATGGTCATTCAATTGACTGATAAATTAACAAGGGTGCCTAGGGGGATAGTTGAGGATGTGCTGATTAGAGTGGGTGAATTTATTTACCCTGTGGACTTTGTTGTTATTGAAACTGAAAAGGTGTTCAACTTAGCTAGTCAGGTTCTTGTGATTCTAGGGCGTCCTTTCTTGGCCACTGTTAATGCCCTCATTAACGGCATAAATGGTATGATGAGACTGTCTTTTGGCAACATGACTGTGGAATTGAATATTTTTAACATGTAAAGGCAGCCTCCTGGATTTGATGATATGGAGTTTTCTACTCTTAACTGGGTAGGAGATTCTGTATTTGCTGATGCTTTTGATGATGTACTTGCTACTGAGTATGAGTCATTTTTGATAGATGATGAGCCTAAATATGATGTGTTTGAGTTTGATGGCTTATGCTCTATTACTAACTGTTTGCTCGCTGCTATGTCCGAATCTGTTGCTGAATCTATTTCACCCGTTGCTCTTGAATTGAAACCCCTTCCTGATTCTCTTAAGTATGCATTTTTAAGACCCGATGAATCCTTACCTGTCATTATTGCTTTTGATTTAGATCGGGACCAAGAGGTCAAACTAATTTCTTTACTTAGAGAGAATAAGGAAGGTTTAGGATGGACTTTAGGGGATATTAGGGGCATCAGTCCTTGTATTGTGCAACATAGAATTCATTTAGAGGACCACGCTAAGCCCTACCGAGATCGTCAGAGGCGTTTAAACCCCACTTTGCAGGAAGTAGTTAAGAAGGAGGTCTTGAAATGGTTAGATCATGGGATCATTTATCCTATTTCTGATAGTGAGTGGGTTAGCCCTGTTCAAGTCGTCCCTAAGAAGACCGGTATTATTATGGTTAGGAATGATAAGAATGAGCTAATCCCTACTCGAGTTCAATCTGGGTGGCGTATGTGCATAGATTATAGAAAATTGAATGCTGCCACTAAGAAAGACCACTTTCCCCTTCCCTTCTTGGACTAGATGTTAGAGAGGTTAGCTGGATCTTCCTTCTATTGCTTTCTAGATGGATATTCTGGCTATACCTAGATCTCTATTGCTCTTGAACATCAGGAGAAGACTACGTTCACTTGTCCATTTGGAACATATGCTTTTAGAAGAATGCCATTTGGACTGTGTAATGCCCTCGCTACCTTTCAAAGATGCATTATTTCTATTTTCTCAGATATAATGGAGCAATGCATGAAAATTTTCATGGATGATTTCTCTGTGTTTGGACCTTCTTTTGATGATTGCTTGACTAATCTGAGAAAAGTGTTGGAAAGGTGTAGGGAGAAAAATTTAACCTTAAATTGGGAGAAATGTCACTTCATGGTAAAAAAGGGTATAGTCTTAGGTCATGTTATTTCCTAGGATGGAATTGAGGTAGATAAAGCTAAGACTGACCTGATCATTAATCTTCCCCCTCCCACTAGTATGAAAGAGGTGTGGTCCTTTCTTGGACATGTAGGCTTTTATCGATGTTTCATCAAGGATTTCAGTAAAATTGCAAAGCCTTTATCCATTCTGTTAGCTAAGGATGTGCCATTTTATTTTTCTGAGGAATGTCATGAGGCATTTTCTAACCTTAAGAAGGCCCTAACCTCTGCTCCTATTCTCCATCGTCCCATTTAGGGAGAACCTTTTGAATTGATGTGTGACGCATCTGATTTTGCTCTTGGGGTTGTGTTAGGACAGCATATAGATAGGAAACCCCATGTTATATATTATGCTAGTCACGCATTGAATGATGCTCAGTTGAATTACATTGTTACTGAAAAAGAATTTTTGGCTGTAGTCTTTGGTTTTGAAAAGTTTAGATCTTATCTGATTGGGTCACATGTGATTGTTTACACTGACCACTCGGCCCTTAAGCACCTTCTTTCTAAGAAGGATGCTAAGCCCAGACTTGTAAGATGGATTTTGCTTCTACAAGAATTTGATTATGAAATCAAAGATAAGAAAGGTTCTGAAAACCTTGTAGCTGACCATCTATCTAGGATCATCTGTGATAAAAAGAGTGAGTCTAGTATCTCTGAGTGCTTCCCCAATGAGCAATCGTATGTTGTTCACCCCAATCCTTGGTATGCAGATATTGTGAATTACTTAGTTGCCGGTAGGATCCCTAAGGGTTAGACTAAGAATGACAAAGATAGATTTTTCCGCCTTGTGAAGTTCTTTGTTTGGGATGACCCATATCTGTTCAAATACTGTTCTGACCAAGTGTTTAAGTGATGCATACCCGACCATGAGGTGAGAAGTGTCTTGTCTTTTTGTCATGACCAGGCATGTGGGGGGCATTTTAGTGGTAAGAAGATAGTAGCTAAGATTCTTCAATGTGGTTTTTACTGGCTGACTGTGTTTAAAGATGCATTTGAATATTGCATGAGTTGCCCTAGATGTCAGCAGCTAGGAAGGATAAGTAGGAAAGATATGATGCCACTAAACCCCATCATTGTGGTGGAAGTTTTCGATGTGTGGGGTATTGATTTTATGGGACCATTTTCAATATCTTTTGGGAATGAATACATTTTGTTAGCTATGGATTATGTTTCTAAATGGGTTGAGGCCATTCCTTCCAGGACTAATGAAGCTAAAATAGTTGTGAAATTTCTTAAGGAGAATATCTTTGCTCGATTTGGTATGCCCCGAGCTATCATTAGCGATCAAGGCACCCATATTAATAATAAATCTTTTAATGCCTTATTAAGGAGATACTCCATAATCCACAGACTTGCTACTCCATACCATCCCCAGATCAGTGGCCAGGTAGAAGTATCTAATCGGCAGATTATGCAGATATTGGAAAAAACAGTGAATAGGCATAGGAAAGATTGGGCTGACAAGTTGATAGATGCTCTCTGGGCATACAGGACGGCTTTCAAGACTCCCCTAGGTATGTCACCTTATAGGGTAGTTTATGGTAAGCCTTGCCATTTACCTGTGGAGATAGAGCATAAAACTTGATGAGCAATTAGGAAGCTTAACTATGATTTGACTGAGGAAGGTGAAGAGAGACGACTGCAGCTGAGTGAGCTCGATGAGATTAGAGCTGAGGCTTATGAGAGTGCTTGATCGTATAAAGAGAGGGCAAAGTTGTTTCATGATCGACAGATTTTTAGAAAGGAATTTGTCCCAGGAATGAAAGTACTCTTGTATGACTCTAGGCTTCATCTATTTCCAAGAAAATTGAGGTCCTGCTGGACGGGTCCTTATGTTGTCTTACATGTTTTTCCCTATGGTGCAGTTGAATTTCAGGATCCTCAGACGGGTCCTACCTTTAAAGTAAATGGTCAGTGCTTAAAACCATTTTTGGAGCTGCCGAGCCAAGAAGATGTGGAGTCCCTAATACTCCACAACCCTAGCCATGATCAGTAAATGCCACTTGAAATAGCTTGGGTGTACTTAGCACCCAACCTGCTTTGCCAGAAGCTTCTTCTCTTCTCTCTTTCTTT
Organism: Carnegiea gigantea; assembly: GCA_029747015.1. Lineage (NCBI taxonomy): Eukaryota > Viridiplantae > Streptophyta > Magnoliopsida > Caryophyllales > Cactaceae > Carnegiea > Carnegiea gigantea. The sequence goes on along the minus strand of JAKOGI010000507.1, from coordinate 46,065 downwards.
CTCTCTTTTCTTCTTTCTTCGTTTTATTTCAATTTACTTGTGCATAGTTGACTATTTTTCTTATGATTGTGGGTTTGTTTTTGGAGTCTAGTTTTTTTTTTTTAGGTTTTACTTTTGGAACTTTGATGTCTATTCCACTCTCAATGAGGACATTGTGAAGTTTTGCTGTAGGGGTGGGGTACCCATGTGTGCATATTTTTCTTTGGATAAATTTTTAAAAAAAATCTAAAAAGATTTTGGTTTTGTTTTTGGGGACGTGTGTACTTTTTCTGATTAGCCTAAATCCCATGTGCTTTATTTATTAGCCTATATGTAAGTAGGATGTGCATTATAAGTCTGTAACCTCAGATGTGATATTCTAAGCCCTGATTCTAACTCCAGTTGTTCATTATAGGTTGTGTAATCCAATCCTTGTTTATTCCTTCATCGTTATCTTTAGATCTTAGGTTTCCATGAATGATTCTCCCACTAGCTGGTGATGCGATTACTTTGAAAAAAATTTTGAAAAAAACAAATTGTGTATTATGAATAAAAAAAGAAGGAAAAAAAAAAGATATGGAATAAAATTTGGAACAACAAGTATCGCTTTGAGGCATGCGCTACTGGGCGTTACCTTTGAGGCACGTGCTACTGGGCATTACCCTTTGAGGTACGTGTTATTGGGTGTTACCCTTTGAGGCAATATTGCTACTGGGAAAGCTTGCTTTCAAAGTCAATGTGATAATAATGTAGTTGTGTCAGCTAAGTGGGGTTGAGTCTGATTCTGGTCAATCTAGACCCTGGGATGCTGACACACTTGCACACGAGCACGGGGATGGATTCAAAACGTTAATGTTCAATGGAGTAAAAAATTAGTCCTTTGATGTCATTTAGGAGGTAGAGGGTTTTGGAGTACATTCTGTGCATATGCGGGTCAAGAATTTAGTCACATGGGTGATTTAGTTGATTAGAATGTGTGCATATTTTCCCTAAATTCCGTACATATTCGTTTTGAGAAAAAACCCAAAAAGATTTTCTTTTCTTTTATTTTTGAAATAATTTTTGTGGATAGTTCACTTGAAAACCCTCACAAGACCTCACTCATCCACTTGGGAAACCGAGCGGTTTAAAGGGCTTGTTACATTCGCTAAATGCAACCGTGATTCCGACGACAATGAGTTAGGATTTTCTTCTCTTATTTTTCATTTTCGGTTAGTTAGTTAGTTATTTTACTCGAGGACGAGTAAAATCTTGGTGTGGGGGTATTGGGGTACCCATGTGTGCATATTTTTCTTTGGATAAATTTTTGAAATAAATCCAAAAAGATTTTGGTTTTGTTTTTGGGGAGGTGTGTACTTTTTCTAATTAGCCTAAATCTCATGTGCTTTATTTATTAACCTGTATGTAAGTAGGATGTGCGTTACAAGTCCCTAACCTCAAACGTGATATTCTAAGCCCTTATTCTAACTTCAGTTGTTCATTATAGGTTGTGTAATCCAATCCTTGTTTATTCCTTCATCATTATCTTTAGGTCTTAGGTTTTCATGAACGATTCTCCCACAAGCTGGTGACACGATTACTTTAAAAAAAGTCTTGAAAAAAACAAATTGTGTATTATGAATAAAAAAATAAGAAAAAAAAATATGGAGTAAAATTTGGAATGACAAGTATCCCTTTGAGGCATGCGCTATTCGGTGTTACCCTTTGAGGCATGTGCTACTGGGCATTACCCTTTGAGGTACGTGCTACTGGGTGTTACCCTTTGAGGCAATATTGTTACTGGAAAGCTTACTTTCAAAGTCAGTATGATAATAATATAATTGTGTCAGCCAAGTGGGATTGAGTCTAATTCTGGTAAATCTAAGCCCTGAGATGCTGATACACTTGCACAGGAGCACCGGGATGGATTCAAAACCTTAATGTTCAATGGAGTAAACAATTAGTGCTATGATATCATTTAGGAGGTAGAGGGCTTTGAAGTACATTTTGTGTATATACTGGTCAATAATTTGGTCACATGGGTAATTTAGTTGATTAGAATGTGTGCATATTTTCCCCAAATTCTGTACATATTCGTTTTGAGAAAAAAACCAAAAAGATTTTCTTTTATTTAATTTTTGAAATAATTTTTGTGGGTAGTTCACTTGAAAACCCTCACGAGACCTCACTCATCCACTTGGGAGATTGAAGGGTTTAAAAGGCTTGTTGCATGCGCTAAATACAACCATGATTCCTACGACAGTGAGTTAAGATTTTCTTCTTTTATTTTTCATTTTCGATTAGTTAGTTAGTTATTTTACTCGAGGACGAGCAAAATGTTGGTGTGGGGGTATTTGGGAGGTATTAGGGTACCCATGTGTGCATATTTTTCTTTGGATAAATTTTTGAAAAAAATCCAAAAAGATTTTGGTTTTGTTTTTGGGGACGTATGTCCTTTTTTTGATTAGCCTAAATCCCATGTGCTTTATTTATTAGCCTGTATGTAAGTAGGATGCGCACTATAAGTCTCTAACCTCAAATGTGATATTCTAAGCCCTGATTCTAACTCCAGTTGTTCATCATAAGTTGTGTAATTTAATCCTTATTTATTCCTTCATCATTATCTTTAGGTCTTAGGTTTTCATGAATGATTCTCCCACTAGCTAGTGACACGATTACTTTGAAAAAAATTTTGAAAAAAACAACTCATGTATTATGAATAAAAAAAGAAGGAAAAAAAAAGATATGGGATAAAATTTAAAATGACAAGTATCCCTTTGATTCATGCGCCACTGGGCGTTACCCTTTGAGGCACGTGTTACTGGGTGTTATCCTTTGAGGTACGTGCTACTGTGTGTTACCCTTTGAGGCAATATTGCTACCGGGAAAGCTTGCTTGCAAAGTCAGTATGATAACAATATAGTTGTGTCAGCCAAGTGGGATTGAGTATAATTCTGGTAAATCTAGGCCCTGGGATGCTGATACACTTGCACACGAGCACCGGGATGGATTCAAAACCTTAACGTTCAATGGAGTAAAAAAATTAATGCTCTGATGTCATTTAGGAGGTAGAGGGTTTTGAAGTACATTCTGTGCATATGCGCTTCAATAATTTGGTCACATGGGTGATTTAGTTGATGAGAATGTGTGCATATTTTTCCCAAATTCTGTACATATTCGTTTTGAGAAAAACCCAGAAGGATTTTCATTTATTTTATTTTTGAAATAATTTTTGTGGCTAGTTCACTTGAAAACCCTCACGAGACCTCACGCATCCACTTGGGAGACCGAGGGGTTTAAAGGGCTTGTTGTACACGCTAAATGTAACCGTGATTCCTACGATAGTGAGTTAGGATTTTCTTCTCTTATTTTTCATTTTTGGTTAGTTACTTAGTTATTTTACTCGAGGACAAGCAAAATTTTGGTGTGGGATATTTGTTCGTACCAAAAATAAGCTATTTTTAAGGTACTTTTACGCCTGTTTTATGCTCATTTTAATCGTATTTTTAAGGTTTTAATTTGATTTTATTTTGTTTTGCAGGTTTTGAATAATTTTGAAATAATGCAAGGAAATGCGAGAAAAATGGCAGAAAATGCCAGGAATTGAAAAATGGATTGAATTGACTTAAAACCGGCCCAAGCTTGGAAAAAATAATTAAAAAAAATCAGTCCAATAAAAACCGGCATATGAGCTGCACGTGATCTTATTTTCCCCCAGCCACCGTGCACCTCACGTGACCCAAACACAGCCCCCCTCCCTTATCTCTCCTTCCTCCTTCTCATTTCCATCCCAGAACCCCAAAACCCGAAACACCTGCCTCAGCATCTCCCCATCTTCGTTCCATCTCCTCTCTCTACCCCATCTCTTTCTCTCTCTTCGAACTACCAGGACAGCACATCACGCCAGCGCATCGTGCCAGCACACCCGTCACCGGAATTCTCGCATCAAACGCCAGCATCCCTCAATCTCCACCATCCACGCCATCTCTGATTCAAGGGTCGAGATTGAAGAAATTTGGGTATAAATCAAAAGCTAGCAGCACCATTGAGGAGGTTAGACGTTTTCCTAGATTTAGTTTAGTTTGATTTTGGTAATTTTGGCATCAAAATTCGAATGCTCTTTTTCAATTTTTAGGGTTTGAATTTGGTTAGGGTTTGATGTTAGATGGTTTGTGCTTCTCGAATTCCATGTAATTAAGCCACAATTTGGTTAATGTCAAATTTTTAGTTCGTTTTTCGAAGTTTCGGAGTTAATTCGTGTGAATCTTAATCACTTCCCCTTCCCCTGTTCGAATTTCTCTGGTATTCATCAATGGCGATTCCGCCATTGTTGGGAGTTGGCTGAGCTGAAAAACGAGGATGCCCTGAACCCCAACCTCCTTCTCCCCATTTGGGTTGATGAACAGCAGAAACTTCTTCCCCTGTGCAGCCTCCTCTGTTTCAAAACCGAGCAGGTTCGATTTCTTTCAGCTTAATTTCACTTTATACTAGGCTTGATTATAATGAGTTCTGGACTATTGACTGTCCCTCTCCCTGATTTTAACTTGATTTGAGTTGGTTTGAGTTGCTATTATTATCAGTCGTATTAAGTTCAATTAATCATTTTGATTAACGGTTGATTTTGGTTATTGATTATTCTGGTTGGTGGAGCTGGGTTTGAATGTGATGATGGATATTTAGTTGCCTTTGATTGTAGGCTGTTTTAGGTTGTTCTAGATTTTGGTAGCTTGTTGTTGATAATGTATGACGATGGTGAATGTTAGTGGTTTTGATGCTCTGTTTTGATGCTTGTGTTCTAGTGCTGCTAGGCCTACTGCTTTCGTTTGGTTAAAGCCTTCTGTTCTACCCTTTTTCTATTCAATGGCTTGTTAATATTGTGTTGAAGCTCTCATTAAGGATGATGGTGTTTTATTCTGAACTAATATTGTTAGCTGAGTGAGTTTTTGGTATCATGATTCTGGCAAGTTGCTCTAAGTGGATGATGAATGATGTTGGATAGCTGATTTGCTTTGGAAAGTACTTTGATTTTGGTAGAGTCAATTGGTAAATAGTGCCAACTATAGGTTTTAAGTTATTTCAAATTAGAGGTTAAACAAATTCTAGGTTTCGATTTTATTAAATAACGTTGCTTGCATAGTGTCCCTAAAATGTTTTATTGAGTTGAATGCTTAGGTTCAGTCCATTAAGGTTCATTAATTTAAAGTTGTGTGCTTTCGTTCAATTGAGAGTTTAGATGATCGTTTAGTTAAATTAGAATGGTGGCTTGCTTTGAATAATTTCATTTTAGTGTAGCTACTTAGTTAATCCTCGCTTTGTGACCTTAATCTTTTCTATCGTCCCCGAGGACACGACCCTCAAGTACTATAGCGAAAGCTGTGCGCTCGCGGCTTTTATTTAAACTCTAAACTTTTCCTAACAATAACTCAGTGAATTTGCTAGCATATTGCATCACTAAGACATTGCTACTTGTTGGCACAGAAAATAATAGTAAGTGTCATACTATAAGATAAATATAAATTAATTATTTCGGGTTAGCCCATTTAACTAATCTAAGTTATTTAAAAAAATTAGATTGAATCAACTATCAAGTCATGGCACAAATGACTACCTAGATAGCAATTCAAACAAGCTCTCATGTCAAAGGCCCAACCAACGGTCTAAGAAGACAAATAAGTCACAAACCCTAGAAGTAGGAGGGAATTCTCTCCTTATAAATAGAGCTTTACTTCCTCCTACTCAGGGCCGGAAAAACCTCATTTGCTCCAAGGCATCCTAAAGACTCAAAGGTTTAATTTCTCTAAAGGAAGACTACAAGCACTTCAAAGCATGCCGTCTACATTCGAAGATAAAAGAAAGCTCTTCTTGTTTGAGATTAAGCCTTTTATGCCCTCTCTCAAGATCAAATTCATTCAAATTCATTCAAAGGAGTCAAATCAGTCAACTTGGTGGAGACTCAAGCCAATCGGCCCTTTTTCAAATACAAATTGGAGATCAAATGAGAGGACTTTTATTTGTTTACTTGTAACAAATTACATAGAGATTATACGCATTCTTTAATATAAAAACAAAAATTGATTTCTTTCTTAATTTCTTGTCTAATTTATTTTAGATTCAAAATTTGTGTTTACACATTTTAACGCGCTTGGTGTGGCCATCTTTACCTCTCATCTCTTTGCCCCCCCCACAAAAAAATCTTATACTCCTTTAAAGAAGACATGGCGCCCAATAACGACACCCCTCAACCTTCAAAGGGGAGGACTTTTGAATTTGCATCTAAAGAATCCACAAATGTAAGTGCTGCATCTAGCAATTGAAGTACTGGAGTAATGACTAGGAGCATGAACAAAGTTGCTACCTCTATCACTCTGAAGCAATAAGTCCTGATTCTAGCTTTTTAGTCATGCAAAAATCAAAACTTTGGCTCCGATTGGCCTATTGATGAAGTCATTCAAACTACTTGTCTTCCTAATTTTAAACTAAAATATCTTGATGTCTTCTATATCAGGAAGACTCTACCCCAAGAAGTGGATGAATTCTAAGCCTACACCAATCCTATCTTTCAGCCTTTCGGCAACGAGGATGATGACTATGGTAGTAGCAATTCTCCACCGACATCTCTAAGGTATTCACTTTTCTCACAAGCTAAAATCAAATCCTTTGACACCATCGTCATGCCAGTCATGTTGATAGAGGTTGCCAACTTGGGGGAACAACTGGTAGATATGAAGGTCATGCTGGATAGACTTTTAAAGGAAAGCGCAAAAAAAGATGTTTAAATCAAGCGTTAAAGCAAGCAAATTTTTTATTTGACAAAGAAGTTCAGGAAACACTCATCTAAAGCATCCAACAAAGGCTCAGACAGTGAAGATTCTGATAAAGAGTTTGACAATGAATGCAAACCTAAGAATGATTCAATCTTAACCTCAAAGTTAGTTGAGCAAATTGAAAACTTGATAGCTAACACTGTGAAGGCCCATTCGGGAGGAGATTCTCATAAAACTCACTTCTATAAGGAACCTTATATAAAGAAGATCGATGTATAGGTCATGGCTATCAACCACCTAAATTCCAACAATTTGATGGCAAGGCGAACCCCAGCTGCATGTTACGCACTTCATCGAAACTTACAACAATGCTGACATTGAAGGTGACCTCTTGGTGAAACAATTCATGCGATCTTTTAAATTTATTACTTTCGATTGGTATACAGACCTTGCTTCGGGATCCTTTAATTGTTGGGGGCAAATGGAAAGTGAGTTCTTGAATCACTTTTATAACATGCATCGTATAGTCGATAAAGTAGAATTAACTAACACTAGGCAGCCAAGTGATAAGCCAGTCATTGATTACATTAATAGTTGGCGCGTTCTCGCTTTAAAATGTAAAGATCACTTGTACGAAACCTCTACTGTTGAGATGTGTGGTCAAGGGATGGATTGGGATATACTGTATGCTTTACAAGCGAACGAGCCCAAGGCATTCCAAGAATTAGCAACATGAGCTCATGATATGGAGTTTACAATTGCCTACTATGGATGACAGCTAAAAGATGATAAATTAATGACATCGTCAAGAAATAGAAACTCCATGCTCAAAGATTTTGCTTAGAATGAATATCTTTATTCTGAGTCTGATGCGCCGAAAACACTTGACAAGCTTCGTCACGAGGTACTTATAGAACTTCCACAATCACAGTGTCCTGAAGAAGTTGGAAGAACCAATGATCCGAAATACTGTAAGTATCACATGATCATATGCCACCCTATTACATTAGATAAAGAAGACATCGAAGAATCTGATTGATCGCCTTTGAAGATCATATTAAAAATATTTCAACGAAAGGACCACCCAAAATTGGCATTTAAGGGGTAGACTTCCAAGTCATCATTGTAAATTCCTAAAGTCATGGAAGTGAAAGACTCCTAAGCCATAAAACTTTCACACTGTCAAGTCATCTTCATAGGCACCTAAGGTTCCTCAATGAAACTTTCATGTTGCTTTAAAAAGGCCCAAAATTTCCAAACTAAGTGACCTATGCCCACAAGCGCACAAGTGTTGTAGCTTAGAAAAGATATCGTTCCCATCGATACCAATCACAATCTATTGAGTTTTGCCCTATAAAAGTGCTAAGTAAGAAAACTTCAATTGAGAGTTTGAACCACGCTATAACCTAATTAGAAAACTCAATCAATTTAAAACATCTAGGGATTTGTTCTGTCAATTAAAGATGTAAATTAATGGAATATATCATGCACTTGATCTATAACGATAGATTGGAAGGGGTACAATCGCATTTAGAATTCAGTCCTCTCTTTTGGAATAAATTGAATTGCCTAACCTAACCAATTATCATTCTTTCAAATGTCCTTGTGTAGTCTAAGCTATGGATTTTTGATGGCTAAAGTTCCTCTTAACAAGCGAAACTTTCTCAAGTATTTCTAAGTCAAGTCCTATCTTGTCGATCAAATAGCAAGTTTCATCTTTCAGTCCTTCACTTAACTATTTAGAATTAGCAAATGAATTTGGCCAAAATTCACCCACAATAATTTCACACGCAAGATAGAATTCAACCAATCCCAATTAAGAACAATCACAACTAAATAAAAATGAGAGATTCCAACATCAATACTTAGCTAACGATCCCTAGATTAAAAAAAAACTACTCACACATATTTAAAATAACAACTAAACAGAGTTTGAGAGAAGAAAACTTAGCACAATTGGAGATCGTCCAAAGGTTTTTCAACTTTGTAAGGGCTTCAAAACAATAAGCACTTTTCAAAACTAACTAGAAATCTAAACTAAACTTAGCAAAATGGAAAAGAATGGAAGAACTAAAGAGTAAGAGTTCTCTTTTTGCTGTGTGTCCCACAATATACTACAAAATGACCCTATTTAAAGAAGAATTCGATCAACCTCAGCCACACGATGAAGGAAAACGAACAGGCTTGTAGTTATGGTCTCACCAAGGACCGTCCATGGTGAGCTCTGTCTCAATATTCTTCTGTTCTTTCTTCCTTCCACGGGCATAATGACTTGGGGGTGTCCATGTGGAGTCAAACTACACTCATTTATGGTCAAATTTGTGTAAAATGGTTCAAGAACCTATAAAACACAGAAATGAACCATACCGGAGCGTAAAACCGAAAAAAGGAGTGTATAATATAGTACAAAATACATAGTTCTTTCAAAAAATGGCACAAAATGACCTCAAAATAGAGTGCATTTCAAGGACTTATCAAACTCCCCCTACTTAAACCATTGCTTGTCCACAAGCAACCATGAAACTAAGGCTAAAACGAATAACCTCCTCAGGCAGACATCAGTAGCAATATCAATAACTAAAGTAACCCAACACGTTTAGCCTAAAAGTGATTAAAAACTTTTACAAACTGATAGGAGAAGGAAATTTTAAAAATAAAAGTAAGAGCCATCACATCAAAATATTAATTCAATAGTTCAAATCAAGTACAACAATCATATTGGCATATTACAACAAGTAGAGCTTAGAAGAACTAATAGAACCTCACTTTAGGGATGAGACACTCATAACTCATGTGTTTAAAGTAAAATGTGGTTCTCTCACGTCTCATTCCATAAAAGCAAATCAACCATAAACTTGATAAGACTCTCTAATTCTTTATCACTACAATGCAAAACACACATCATGAGGACTTAAGGGTTGTAATGGGGTAAATGGGTAAAGGTAAGGAGGGAACAAACATTTTGGAATTTGCAGAGCTAAAAACCAAAGATTATGGGAATAAACCACCATCTCCCAACTAAAACATTTTCCTCATGCCTATGCATTGCAAAGCATCAACAACATTGCCAAGTGATATCACGAGAAAAAGTGCTTAAAATATAAAACTAGTGCCAAATCCTTTTATTTCATCATTTTTTTCCTATTCTTTTGTGTGTTTTTTCTTTCTCTGCTTTTTGTTTTGTTTTTTTAACACATACAGTTTTTTACACACCTTTCCTGTGGTTCATCACGCCTTAAAGAGGAGGATAACGGCAAAGAAAACTATGCACTTTTCAACACTTTTCTTGCAACTCATAAAACATAACCCAATTGACTTTGAAGGAAAAAATAGAACATGAATCCTTTATCACATCCAACCAAACCATAATATCCATAAAAGGTAACTATCCATAAACTACTCCCAATCAACTATGAAACTGTATAGCCTTGGTTAAAAGCGTAAGACATATGTGTGTGGCCAAAGATGTAGCATAGGTTTTCATCAATGAACATGGTAAAGGCTGAAGGGGGTAACAAGGGATAAATCATTCATATAAGGGTGGTTATTTGGTCAATATAGCTCATAAAGTCAAAGAATGCCTTAATCATGTTGCCTAAATATGCATGCTAAATGTGATCTTGAATAAGAGTCAAAGCAAGTTCTAGAGACTTGAAATCTAGGAAGAGTCACACATGAAAGAAAACATAAGACTAAAATGATGAATTAGTCTATTAAAGCTCACAATCTCACAAGACAAAGCTCATCTAGCTCATTGAGTTTCATATGCCAAATACTCATACCAAGAATCATTAAGCAATCAACTCATATCTAATATGATGGTTAAAATATGAAGCATAGTTCAAAAACTCAAAAACAAATATTTTATTCACAAATAGGCCTAACGAAATGGGTCAAAATAGGCAAAAGAAAACCACTTATCTAAAGACTCATCATCGGAGGATTTATAGGCTATTTTTTTCGGGTTTTTGTTTTGGTTTTTTTTGTTTTTTTCTTTTCTTTTTTGTTTTTACTAAGCCTAAAATGCAACTAAAGACTAAAAATGTCAAAATAAAACTAAAATGAAGAAAGAACTCTAGAAACCTAAATGATCAACTAAAAATGCAAACTAATGAGCTAAAACACAAACTTTTAGACATCCACGACACACAAATATACAACCACGAATGATTACAACAACTCTACCATGCTTCGACAATGTATTGGCCTCAATGCAAACACAGAAAAGACAGAAAACACTACAAGGGATGAGGCTAGAGAAGAAGGAGGGTGGGGAGAGAAATGTGCCAGTTCCATCAAGTCTCTAAGCAAGCCCCAAAATCTTAGAAATATTAGTTCTGGGAGGCAATCATCTCACGGAGCTCATTATGGCACTCCTAAATAAAGCCCCGGAGTGAGGCATACTTAATTCTACATAAGCTCATAGAGAAGCTTGCTCCTCTTGAATTGACTGAAGGGTGGCATGTAAGTTAGGATAATCATAAGAGGAGGATGGTTGGGATGAACTAGAAGACTAGAGTGAGTAGGTGGAGGAGGTGGGGTAGCTCGCGCTAACTCTTGATCACCGGATAAAAAGTAAACATTGGCCCGGTTCAGAAGAAAGGTGCGATCAAAATTTACGAGAGGCATAAGCCAGTTCCTAGGATAAATCCAACAGATACGCCCACCATCAACCTTACAAAATCTCATTTGCTCAAAAGCGGCTAAGTTCAACCGCTCTGAACCTATGACTCTATCATCAGCGTTCGGTCCAACACCAATCAACCTAGCAATGGGAGTAATGAGGCCCCAATGACAATTCTATGTGTAGAACTAGTTACTGCACTATAAAATTGATTGACTAAGAATGACCCGGGGTCAATCCGGTCATCTTTAAGCATGCTATACAAAAAATATAATTCAGACAGGTTAGGCACATTTAAGTTATCCTCCCAGGCAAACGAACCATAAGCTAATAGCTGTTGGGCCATAAGAATATAGGGGTTTCGAATAACTATGCCTTTGGAATTACTAGTGTCATACCGATAATCCGAGGAAATTTCATACCAAAAAGCATTCAGATTGAATTCCTTAAGGACATTGTGGTATAGGAGGTCCATACTTGGTGGAAAACCAAATATACTATTAAAGGTACTTAAATTAAGTTCAAAGAACTGCCTATTAAGATAAAATGAAATGTAGCCCTCTTTACATCAAGGACCACTCGTGACCTCAGCATGCAATGTGTTTAAGAATTCAAGGGTGAGGTCCCAATAAGTGTGGTCCCTAGTTTCCAAAAATTAACCCATCCTGCCCTGAGCAAACAACCACGAATATCATCCAACAATCCCAAATGATTCAACACATTCTCATCATAATATCGAGTAGCTACTACTATTTACTACTCAAAGCATTGTATCTAACAATATGTTCAGGATTAGTTAAACCAAGGGGGTGTGAAATGTTACCTGGATTTCTCACTGTAGTGGATGTTCAGGAGCTTCGGAGTGCTCTTTGTGGGGCTTGACTGGAAGTCCCATCTTCTTGTGTGGTTCTTTCCTTCTTCTGTTGTGCCATGGTGGTTTAATATGGATGGGTAAAAACTTGAAAAATCAAGCTAAAAGAAAATAAGTAGAAAAATGCTAAAAAGTGAAAACTTCGAGAAAAGGGAAGTAAATGGTAAAGAAATATGGAAAAAAATGAAAATTGGAAGAGTAAATAGTGAAAAATGGAGTTACAAAGGTTGTAGGTATGGAGATGGGGAAAATGGGAGAGAAAGAAGGCTTAAAAATGAAAAATAAAGGCAAATTGGGTGAAGGTGAAGAAAGCAAGTGAAAAGGGAAGAAATTTGATGGATTTTGATGAAGAATTAAAGGTTTTAAGTGAAGTGGTTATGAGGTTTTAGAAAGAGATGGGAATGTTTAGAGAGAGAAAGAGCCGAGTTTTGAGGAAGAAGATGGAGGAATTAGGTCAAAGGGGCCTTGAAAACCCTTGAACGCGGATGCGGGCTCACCACAGACCATCCGTGGTCAGCTCTAGTTTCGGTTTTCTTATTCTTTTCTCTCTTTTTTTTTCTTTATATTTTGCTAGAGCCTTCACGGATCATGGTGTTGGCCATGAGGTGTCCGTGGAGGTTCTAAAAACCTCTTATTATTGCCTTTTTTTTATAGTTTTATTGATTTATAGTGGAGGTAGCAAAAAACACAAAATACAATAAAAAAAGGGTACATAAAATGGAAAAAGGAAAACAAACACTTGGGTTGCCTCCAAAGAAGCACTCGTTTAAGGTTGGGAGCTCGACCTTTCTTCTATTCTGGGTTGGGTTTAATGAGAGTGTGGGTATCAGACTTCCCCACAACATATGCTTGTTTTTGTCGCGAGCCATGAAATTAAAGTCTTTCAACTGAAGGTACCACCTTAAATACTAAGGTTGAAATTCCTTCTTCATCATCAAATTATACTAAACTATACCACCAGCATACAAAACCAATCGATAAGGGGCTCTATCAGACAGACTACTATCATTGTATTTAATCCAAAGATCAAAATCTAAATCGACTCCTTCCATATGAGGTAAAGAAAGAACTACTTGAGCAAACCTGCAATAATCACTTATGGAAGATTCATTAGAAGCATGGGTCTCAACCTCGGGTATGCTAGGTGGTGTAAGATTAGCAAACTCCACCTTAACATAACCCTGGTCGGAATCCTTAGTTGAATCCAATCATAATTAGCAGGGTCAGGATAACCCCAATCTTCCTCCATCTCAATTTCAGGAGAAAGGGGAAGTATATTGGATAGGAAAGAATTAGGGGAAATAATTTTATCTTCCATAAAACAAAACATAGTATAACACCTCCCTACTTCAAATGCTATCCCCCCCTTTTACATCACTAGTGCAACCTAAAGTAGTAAAAAAGGGTCTCCCAAGAATAATTTGGGAATTGTCAGCCTTAGTCATATCAGCGATGATAAAATCTTTTAGCATGCAAAAATCTCTTATTTATGAGCACATCCTCCAACGTACCCACAGGTCGCGTTTCAAAACCATTTGCTAATTGGAATGAAAAGAGTGCTGGTTGCAATGGTCAGAAATAAAGCTTATGGGACATAGAGTAGGGCATCAAACTAGCACTTGTACCAAGGTCACATAGGGCTCTTTTAATCTTCACTTTTCCTACAACACAAGGGATAGAAAAGCTATGTGGGTCAGGAAGCTTAGGGGGAAAGACTTTGGGAAACTTAAAGCTGTCATTTTCTCTAAAAATTATGGGCTCACCCTCATCATTTTTCTCCTTACTCTCAGCCATGATCATATCTCTACCCTCCTCAAGCATCATGTCCTCACAATCCTCTACCCCTTCCTTCAAGGTAACACAGTTACACTGCTCATGGGGGTTAGACTCAGGTTTACTAGGCAGTCTACCCAGGGGCATAGATAAATATGTAGCTTGTTAGGCTATTTGTGCTTACAAACATCTTATTGTGAGTAGTAAGCACATCAACCTGAGAGGCCAGTTGCTTAATGTACTCGTCTTATTTTTGTTGTGCCAAAAGCAGATTCCCCATTATAGTCTCTCCATTGAATTTTTAAGGTGCTTGTTGAGGATAGGTTGGCCTTTGAAATTCAGGGGGTAGTCTAAAATTCTTTTGAGGCATGAGTGGACATTAGACCTATAAGAGAAATTGGGGTGATTTCTCCTTCTAGGATTATATGTGCTCGAGAAAGGGCCATTTGCTGGTCTAGGTTTTTAGTTGTTCATATAGTTGACCTCATCACTTACATCTTGGGCAAAAGAATACCTACTTGACAATGCATAGTTAAATGATCAACTGACCCACATATATCACATAATGGAGAAGTGGTACTTGAACAAACATAATTAACATTTAAGTGCTCTAATTTTTGAGTTAAAAGGAAGTATAGAAATAGCATCTAATTCCAGCTTGCCTCCAACCCGCTCGAGTTGGGCTCTTTCAGATGACTATTGGAATTGTTAAGGGCCATCTCTTCTATAAGATTGTATGCTTTATCTTCAATTTTGTTCATAAGAGTAACTCTTGCTACCGCATCAATAGTAGACATCCATGTCTGAGTGACTCCATTATAAAATGTCTGCATGATCATCCATCTTTAAAGACCATGGTGAGGGCATAATCATAAAAGGCCCTTGAATCGTTCCAAGGCTTCAAAAAGCGTCTCATCTTCCTTTTGAGAGAAAGTAGTGATTTGATTCTGCAGGCTTGTAATCTTACTTGCAGGAATGAACTTGGCATTAAAGACTTTTGTAAGCTCGTCCCATGTCATGATGCATCCAGGAGGCAATGAGTGAATCCATGCCCTCCTCTTATCCCTAAGTGAAAAGGGAAATAGCGAAAGCGAATGGTTTCGGTGGAAACTACATTGAGCTTTAATGCGTTACACACCTCTAAAAAGATCGAGAGGTGTAAGTTTGGATTTTCTAACAGGGCACCTCCGAAATGGGATTGCTGCACCATTGACATAGGGGCTGGTTTGAGTTCAAAATTGTTTGCTTTTATAGTTACCGAGTGATGTTCAAGGAAATGCCTTGGATTCTCGGGGTAACAAAATCCCGAAGTGTCCTCCTTTGGTCACCTTCTATTCCTGCCATCGGCGAAGAAACTACTTGAACCTTTAGTCTTTGCTCTTCTACTCTTAATTTCTTCCTGCTAGAACGAAAAGTCCTTTCAATTTCTAGATCAAATTCAAACAGAAAGGGACCTCGTATGTAAAGGAGAAATCTACAAAATTAGCAACAAAACCACCAATGTAAATAAAAAATATAAAGAAAAAGAAAGAATGATAAAGTGCTTAGTTAATTTCTAAGGGCTAACCCAATATCCACAAATTTGGTCCCCGGCAATGGCGCCAAAAACTTGACTTATGCTCGCAAGCGCAAGGGTGTTGAAGTTTAGAAAAGATATCATTCCGTGGAGACCAATTGTAATATATTGAGTTTAGTCCTATAAAAGTGCTAAGTAAGCGAATTTCAATTAAGAATTTGAACGATGCTATAGCCTAATTAGAAAATTCAATCAATTTAAAACATCTAAGGATTTGTTCCGCTAAGTAAAGATGTGGATCAGTGGAATATATCAAGCACTTGATCGATAACGATAGATTGAAAGGGGCATAATCGCATTTAGAATTCAATCTTTTCTTTTGAAATAAATTGAATTGCCTAAACTAATCAAATATCATTCTTTCAAATGTCCTTGTTCAGTCTAAGTTATGGATTTTTGATGGTTAAAATTTCTTTTAACAAGTGAATATTTCTCAAGTATTGCTAAATCAAGCCCTATCTTGTCGATCAAATAGCAAGTTTCACCTTTTAGTCCTTCACTTAACTATTTAGAATTAGCAAGTGAATTTGGCCAAAATTCACTCACAATAATTTTACACACAAGATAGAATTTAACCAATCCCAATCAAGAACAAGCATAACTAAATAAAAACGAGAGATTCCAACAACAATACTTGACTAACTAGAAATCTAACAACAACTAAATAGAGTTTTAGAGAAGAAAACTTAGCACAATTGGAGATCCTCCAAGGGTTTCTCAACTTTGCAAGGGCTCCAAAACAGTAAGTACTTCTCAAAACTAACTAGAAATCTAAACTAAACTTAGAAAAAGGGGGGAAAATGGAAAAGCTGGAGAGTAAGAGTTTTCTTTTTGCTGTGCATCCCACAATATGCTATGAAATGGCCTTATTTAAAGAAGAACTCAATCAACCTCAACTACTTGATAAAGGAAAACGAACAGGCTTATAGTTATGGTCTCACCACGGACCATCCATGGTGAGCTCTGTCTCGATACTCTTCCATTTCTTTCTCCTTCCACAGGCATAGTGACTTGGGGATGTCCGTAGAGAGTCAAGCTACACTCATCTATGGTCAAATTTGGCGTAAAATGGTTGAAGAACCTGCAAAACACTGACAACTAGCCATACCCAAGCACAAAATCGAAAAGGAGTGCATAATATAGCATATAACTCATAATTCTCCCTGAAAATGGCACAAAATAACCTTAAAATGAAGCGTACCCTAAGGACTTATCACCAAGACTTTTAAGTTACCAAAATCCTTAAACTTTGAGGTCATCATCAATGCTGCAGGATTGCAAGTCATCAAAGCTAAACGACTCCCAAGTCATCAAAACCAGGGTTCTTAATTTATCAAAATAAAGACTCTCAAGTCATTAAAATCAAAGACAATTGAGTCTTCTAAGTTCAAGACTATCAAGCCATCAAAATTAAAGACAACTAAGTCTCCCAGGTTCAAGAATCTCAAGTCATCGAAATTAAAGACTCCAAGTCATCGAAATTAGAGACTCCCAAGCTTCAAAAGTTTAGGACTCCTAAGTCTTCAAAGTTCAAGACCCCGAAATCATTGAAGTCACTGGCTCTCAAGTCATTGAGCAATCTTTTGTATCATCTAAGTAGACTTTAAATCATCACCAAAGTGACTCTTAGCACTCCTTTAAATCGGAGGCAATGGTGACATATGCCTCTTCATTTAAGTTGGTGATAATAACACTGGAGCTCTTTTAAGTTGTTCTCCTCCTCCTTTATGTTGGTGACACAAGCCTCCTATTCAAGTTCGTAGGACCGACAACATAGCCTCCTCCTTCCAGTTAGTAGTAGCCATGACATAAGCCTCTTCTTTCCAATTGGGGGACAACGACAACATATTAGTCCTGCTTAAGTCGGTGACCTTCACCTCCAAATCATATGATTTCCTTATTCAAGCTGGTGATGATAACCACATGGACTTCATCTTCATAATGGAGAAAGTCACCCAAAGTGGACCCGTGTGGCAAGCCATCTAAGGATGAGAAAAATAGGGGAAGTCACTCAAGATGGACCCATTCAAGGATGATAAAAACTTTCGTATTGTGGCAATTCATAGAGAAAATGATTTTCCTAGTCTAAAGCTTGAAGCATCGACATTTCAAATGACAAACCTACAAAAACATAAACACAAAAAAGAATTGTGCAATTGCTTGGCATACGCGGGATAGCCTTCTTCAAGTTAGTCATATAGATGATGCAAATCTTTTTTGAGAATTCATGATTAACCCGTTAATACACCCAGAAGGGTCAGACATTCAAAGGTTATACATTCCAAGGTTAACCAATATCAAGTCAAATTTTCTTTTGGAGAACTTTTCATCTTTGGAGAATTTTCGCCTTTGAAGAAGTTCACTTTAGTAGGATTCAAGGTTAACCATTAATGTACCTAAAAGGGTTAGATACTTAAAGGTTGATCGATAATCAAATCAAATTTGTCTTTGGAGAATTTTTGTCTTTGAGGAAATTTTAACTTTAGGAAAATTCAAGGTTAATTTGTTGATGTACCTAAAGGGGTTAAACATTCAAAGGTTAACTAATATCAAGTCAAAGTTCGGCTTTAGAGAATTTTTCGCCTTTGGAGCATTAGCCTTAAGGGAATTTAAAGTCAACTTGTTGATGTACCCAAAAGGGTGACATTCAAAGGTTAACTTAAAATTAAGTGAAATCCGCTTTGCGGAAAATTTTCACCTTTGGGGAGGCTCGACTTAAGAAAATTGAAGTCAACCCGTTGATGTACCTATATGGGTGGAACATTAAACAGCTAATCATAATGGACTCTTGTATGTTTGAAAGTGAAATAAAAATATAGTAATATTGCACAAATTTGCAATTTGAACTTCATAAAAAAAGGAGTCAGAGGCAATAATTTCAAAAAACTGTAAGTTGTGTCTAAAGCTTATACTATTTGAATTTTTTTTAATGAAAAAAATGAAACAGAAGCCATCGACTTCTCATAGGAGCAATAGGAGCAAAGGCAACAAATAAAAAA
>JAKOGI010000507.1:17500-22500 GCA_029747015.1 Carnegiea gigantea | reverse complement strand
ATTGTCGTATCCTTACATGATTCATCCTTCCCTTTTACTCAGTGCACGGGGCTTGAGGCAGGTGAGCCTTTTGGGGTAGCTGCTAGGTTTAATGTTGCTGATGCACATTTTAAGTCAGAAAATATTTTAGGTGAGGTGCATGATCTAGATGAGACTCCTTTGAAGGGTCACGTGATGTGTTTATGAATGAGGAGTCTCTTAACCTTGGTTTTGATAATGTTGTTCTCCCCAGTCCTCTTAATGATTCCCATGTTTCACTTATGTATTTACAACCCTCTCCTTCCCCTGAGTATTATATCGATGTGCCTATGGATAATTCTATGATTTGCGATACTAATTTGGGCTGTGAGGATAACATGTTCAACATGCTCGGTGAGAATGTTGATAACTATGTTTCCCTAGGTTACTTAAGAGGATATGATCCCTCCATCGATCCTCACTGTGTAAGCCTAGAAGACTTACCTAAAAAAATCTTGTGGAGCACATTCTTTAATCCTTCATATGATTTTTCTATGGCCATTGATAAATTTAAGAGAATACTTATACTCTTTGGCGTGATTTTGGTTATTACCTCTGACCTTGTATTTTCAAAATTGTGGTCCCAGGAGTTTGACAAGCTCCTGCATGTGTTGATAGCGTCTGATTTAAAGGGCCAAGTCTTGACAACGTGATGGAGTGGCTGATACTCCATGTGCCCCGGTTATTATGAGGCCGCATAGCTTAGGTGCACTCTGTACCTAACCTAGTGAGATTGTTTTCTTTTATTCTCCTTCTCTAAGTTTTTTTCCCTTTGAATAATAATGCTTTATCTAAGCATAGGGGAAGGGTAGTTTCTATATATTCTATTTTTGTTTTTAGTTTGCATTCTTGTTAGAGCATATAGTTTAAGTGTTTCTTTTTGTTTGCATGTTGCATTTAGTTGATTTTTAGGTTTGCATATAGGATTGCATGTAGGGATGGTGTGGATTAGTTTGAGATAACCTCCAATGATATTTTTGCTATGCAAAATAGCTTTCATGAGTTTGAGTAGCTTTTGATGTGTAATACCTTTTGGTGGTAAAATTTCTGAAGGTTTTTCTAAATGTTTCTTGTTTGGACCCTTGTCTTGATTGAGAACTATTTTATTCCTTGGAATCATTAGCGCTAATGTTCATACATGGGAGTCATTTTATGAGCTTATTGTGACTTTGGTAGATATTCCGTGAGACTTTGAGCCTTATTTTGGACTAGTTCATTACGTTTAGTCTCATGTTTCTTTCATGCGTGTGACTCTTCCATGTTGCATCTCCAGAACTTGCCTAGACTCTTGTTCAAAACCCCATTAGCATATGCATAGTTGATGATATGATAGAGGCATTTCTTTCTTTGGTTATTTTAGTGACATAGCCAAATAGCATACCTTTGTATTACATGTTTTTTTTTCCCCTTTGCTAGCCCCTTTGAGCCTATATCCGTTTTTGTTGTGATCCGTTCATATTAGCCCTTGGCCAAACACATATTCTTGCCTTTGAGCCAAGTCTATGGAGCATCACTTCATGTATCTAGTGGGTGGTTTTGAGAGTAATTGAGTTTTAGGTAGCTTTGGTATGTTGGTTTATTGAAGGATTGATGATATTGAGCATTTGCTTTGGTTCCCTCTTGTTTGGGTTGTGTATGTATATATATTCGGTTATGAGTTGATAATTTGTGATCCTATGCCGTTCAATAATTGTAATTTTCATTTCATTTCCCTAACAAAGTAAAAAAACTGAAAAAGTCATGTTAAAAGAAAAAAGGAAGATGAAGTCATCTTGCGAGGAAAAAAAAAAAGGGCCAAGCAAAAAAAAAAAAAAAAGAAGAAAAAAATCAAAAAAAAATCAATGATTGGCATTGGATATGTATAAAGCTTATATTCCTTTCTTTGTCAACTCATTTCCTACTTGATTCATTTGGGATATGTTCCTTGTATTGTTGGGGTTTGGAGAGTTCATGAATTTCATGGTTTATTGGTATTTTGTTGGTTGCTCCATAGTCACTTGGCTAAGTAGCTCCACATTGCCCAAATTCATTTGTCCACTCCTCTCCCTCACCCTTCTAGCCCACATTACAACCCAAGTAAAGTCCCCTTGATTGTCTTGTACACATTGCATTTTAGTGGTGGAGAATTTGAGAGCCTAGTCAAGCATATGATGGATTGCATCATTTAAATGAGTCATTAGTGAACCTATGTTATATTTCAAACACATGAGTGGGAGTGATACACATTTTTCAAAGTGAGGCTCTACTAGTCCATTAGACTCTACTCAATTCCATGTCCTTGCATGATATGTTATGGTTCTTTAGGGGTGATCATGTTTGATATCGAGCTTGTGGTCTTATATGTTTTCGAAAACCTTTTCCTTCTCCTGATTTTGAAATGTTTGGCGCACTACTTGGGTTGGTCATTGATTGCCATTTTTGCTTATGATATGCTACGACTTGCCTATCTTTAGGGAGACTGTTTTGTTTTGAGTCATAGATGCATCTTCCCTTGTCATTTTTTTTTCTAGTGCTTACTTGAGGACAAGCAACGATTTAAGTATGAGGGAGTTTGATAAGTGCTTGTATATCATTTTAGGGCCATTTTTGACATTTTTGGTAGAATTATGTGGTTTATGTTATTTTTTATACACCTTTTCTCGATTTATGCTTGGGTATAGCTGTTTGATGTATTTTGCAACATTTTAGTCCTTTCTATCCAGCATTTGACTCCAGATGAGTATATTATGACTCACTATGGATGCCCCTGAGTTGCTATACTCGTTGAAAGAAAGAAGAACAAAAGAATTAAGTTCCACTCAGCACCATAGTTAGCCCGTGGTAGATGCCACAGACCGTGGTGGAGGTGTAACTCCTAGCTTGTTTGTTTTCTCGCATCTTGTGGCCAAGGATGATTGGGTTTTCCTATAGATACCCATCCCTTAAGCAGCAAAATGACATATTCCGTCAATCCATTCTCCATATCATTCTACTTAGGAAATAGATTAGATTAAGGGGAGATAGAGCCAGAGTTGAAGTAGAGACTTGTAAGGATTCTATCCCGGATTTGCGATCGGCAGATTCAAGCACGATTTTTAGCTGAGCAATTATTCTCTTCTCTCTTCTCTTTCCTCTTTAGATTTATCATTTTAGAGTAGTTAGTTGTTTAATCTTTGATTATGTGTGAGTAGCTAATTTTTGTCTAGAGATTTCGTAGTTTATGAAAGTATAGTTGGATCATGTTTTAATTTATAGAGTTGTGCTTATTTTCTTGATTGGTTTGATTTCGTTCTATTAAGTGTTTCGATTGTTGTGAGTTGATTTTTAGCCTAAATTTACTTGTATACTTGAAACAATCAAGTGAAAGACTGAAAAGTGGCATTCGGTTGTTGAACTGCTTGATTAGACTTGACATAACTTCATCTGAAAAGAGAGATTTGCATGTTAGGAGGGCCAGAAAGTAATTGAAGACAATTTAACTTGAATTGAGGCAAATTAGTTCAAGAGAATGACTTTTGCTTAGTTTAGGCAAATTTGATTGATTTCGACAGAATATATCAAATTTCTGGATAGATGGCATTTCCTCGAGATTAACCGATTAGAGAAAAGCATACATTTGTTATTTTGATCCAATCACCTTTCATAACTATATGAATTCCTAGACATTTTTCCTTAATTGATTTAGAATTAGTGTATGAGAAATTGTTAATTCGAAACCTTTTGAATTTGGATACGGTTAGCATATCTTGAGGGAGTACAACCCAATAGATTAACCTAGCCTCTGTGGGATCGACGTTGATTAGTAACAATAACACCGTATGCTTGCGGCCGTATCAAGATACATACATACATACATATATATATATATATATATATATATATATATATATATATATATATATATATATATATATATATATATATATATATATATATTTATGTGTATATATATATATATATATATATATATATAAGATATTATGTGTGGCGTGTGTGTTGTAGTGTGCTTATGCTCTCTCTTCTCTCTCTCTCTCTCTCTTTATATTATCGATCATATTCACAACACACACAATAGACCATATATATATATATATATATATATTATATATATATATATATATATGTATATAATATATATATATATATATATATATATATTATATATGTATCCACATTGTTTCCACATATAAATGTTTATATATATATATATGTTATGTGTACATATATAGATATTATATTAATATATATCCACATACATATAATATAAATAATGTAATATCCATATATATTATATATATTAAGATATATATATAATATATATATATTATATATATATGTAACATATGGGGTGTACATATATATATAATATATATAGTATATATATATATATATATATATATTCATATATATATATATATATACATACATATATATATATATAGACCCCAACACACACACACACACATACAAGAGACAAACATACACACACACACACCACACACAGACACACACACATAGATATACACATATATATTACATCTGTAACACACACACACATATATATATATAATATATATATATATATATATATATGTGTGTGTGTTGTGTGTGTGTGCATGTATAGATAAATATATAGTATATATATATATGTTATGTAATATATATATATATATGTATATATATATATATATATATATATGTAATATATGTATAATGTGTGTGTTGTGTGTGTGTGTGTGTTGTGTTGTGCATAGATATATATATGTACCACACACAAGGGACGCCACATATACTACATAGAAATGTGTATGTGTATCTATCTTGTTGGTGTAAAGTGTGTGGGTGGTGTGTGTAAACATGAATAGATACCCACCCACACACACACACACACACACACACACACATATATATAAATGAATAGATACACAACACACACCACACACACACACAGACACCACACGCATAACGTATATATAACAAATGTTGTGTGTGGTGGTGTGTGT
>JAKOGI010000507.1:0-12500 GCA_029747015.1 Carnegiea gigantea | reverse complement strand
ACTCAATTTTAAATGGATTCGATTAATTACTGCAAATATACTTGTCTAAATCAATAAGAGAAAAACACCAAGGAATTTTCATAGTTATGGAAGAGAATTGGATCAAAATGAATAAACATGTGCTATTCTCTAATTGGTTAATTTCAAGGAATTGTGATCTTGTCAAGAAACCTGATCTATTCTTTCGAAATCAATAAAATTTGCCTAAAATAAGCAAACTTCATTCTTTTAAACTGATTTGAGTTAATCCAAGTTTAATGTTTTTGATTACTTACTAGTCCTCCTAATATATAAATCTCTCTTTTGAGATGAAGTTATGCTATGTCTAATCAAGCAGTCCAACAATCAAATGTCGTCTTTCGAATGTTCACTCGATTGTTTCATATGTGCAAGTAAATTTTGGGTAAAAATCAACCCACAACATGAATAACACTTGATAGAACGAAATCAAACCAATCATGAAAATAGGCATAATTGTATAGATTAAAACATGATCTAATAATAATTCCAAAAACTACTAAATTCCGAGACTAAGAAAACTATTCAGACATGATTAAAGATAAATCAACCAAAAAGGTTGGTGAAATCTCGAGCAAAAGGTACTCGACTGAGATGGCCTTCACCAAGGGCTTGGAACTGCCTCAGAATCAAAACTCTATCACTCAAAACTCTCTCAAAACTAAACTAAGAACAAAATTAGAGAGAAAACAAACTAATCTAACTAAACTACTCTACTTGCTATTACTAATGAGTTGAGTGTGGTGAGTATATGGGGGAATGCTGCAAAACATCTCTATTTATGGAGAACTTTAATTGATCTTAGCCACACAGTCGAGGGAAAAAGAAGAGGCAACAGTTACAGGTACACCACGATCCGTGGCCTCCACCACGGGCTGACAGTGGCCTGTGCTGGATTTGGAAATTTGCTCTTTCTTTGCTCTACGGTCGTCACAACTCATGGATGACTATGGGGCAAGTCAAAATACAGTCATTAAAGGGAAAATGCTAGGTAAAAAGACTAAAGATCCTGTAAAAACACATAAAATAACTACATCCAGGCATAAATCGAGAATAGGAGAGTAAATAACATCACTAAGGATACAATTCTCTTAAAAACGAGGCAAAATAGCCCTAAAACTGTTGCTTGTCCTCAAGCAATGCAAGGCTTAAAGATATACATAGCCTCCTCAGGATAGACATAGATAACATTCAAATGGCAAGGATGGTCCAAAGGTAGGCCAAAAAAATGCAAAAATATTATTAAGAAACAGAATAGGGAATGAAATTTCAAAAATATTTTATAGACCATAATGCAAAATTTGAATCAATTGTCCTCCAAATTGTTAAACACAATCATTCGAGCATATGAAGCGAGTAAGACTAGCAAGGCCGGTAGAACCTCACTATAGTTATGGGGCACTCAGCACTTATCTGTTTGACAATGTACATATATAAGGGCTCTCTAAATTCTCATTTCTTTGACAAAAATCTGCCACGGGCTTGATAAGATTCTCAAATTTGCTACCACTAAAATGCAAATACACAAAACAATCATAAGGACTTTCATAGGGATGTAACGGGGCTTAGGGCAAAGGTAAGAGGGGAACAAATGTTTTTGGAAATGATGAGCTAAAAGCCATAGACTAAGAGCTCAAACAATTCCGATGCACTACACTACATCCTCCTCGAACCATATTAACTCATCAACAAAATAAATCCCAAAATGAAAAGAAATAGAGACGAAAATCATAAATGTCTTACATTCACACCAAGGCTAATCACTTTCTTCGAAAATTTTTTTTCCACTTTCTTTTCTTCTTTTTTTTTCTTTTTGTGTTTTTCTTTTTGTTTTTGTATTTTTTTGTGTTGATTTTTCCTTTTTTTTTCCAAAGAGGAAAAGACAAAGGAATTCTGTAATGAACTTTAAAATCAAACGCTTCCCTAAACTTTACATAATAAAGCAGGGATTTATCAAATGTTTGCATCCCTTACACCAAATAGCCAAAATTCACTAAAAAGGATAACAATCCACCTTGCTAGCGCCCTTTCAAACTTGATGCAGAAGAATGTAATGCTCCTCTAGCCTTAGTTTAAGAGTAAGACAAGTATTTGGTCATGGGCTAAAGGTAGGATGTTTAAATCAAGAAAAACGGTTATAGGCTCAAAGGGGCTAACAAAGGATAAAATACACAACAAGGGTGGCTATTTGGCCATGGGTTTCAAATGTATCAAAGAAAGAAAAATGCCTCAATCATATTGCCTAAATGCATATGCGAAACATGGTCTTGAATGAGAATCAAGACAAGTTCTAGAGAAATGATGTCAAGGAAGAGTCAGACATGAAAGAAAATATGAGACTAACAATGATGAACAGTCTCTAAAGGCTCAAAGTCTCACGGGATATCTACCACAGTTAAAACTAGCTCACAAGAAAACACATGCCACAATTTCGTGTAAAGACTTATGGGAAAAATCAATTCGCATTTAACATATGCTCAAAAACATGGAATTCAGTTCAAAAATTCATTCACAAACTTTTATGCACAATTTGGGTGATTCAAAGGATCGAACTAACAAAAGAAAGCTACCAGATCTATAAAGATTATCGGAGGATTTTTGTATTTTTTTTTTTTTCAAAATGTATACATGGTTCTATAAACAATGCAAACTAAAATGCAAAAGTAACTAATCAAAAGAAAGAAACTAAAATGCAACCTAGTGGAAAACTAAATGCACTACTAAAACAAAACTAAAACAAAAATTACGAAAGCTACCACAAAAAATATGTACAAAGGAAAAACAAACAAACACACCAAACAAAAAAAGGCATCAGATGCCAAATGTAATAACTAACTTACTCACTCCCCCATGCTTAAATCACACATTGCCCTCAATGTAGGCACATCAAAATAAAAGGGGAAGGGGAAAGCAGAAATCAGAATTAGAGAGGAGGAGGTGTAGGAGGATGGGGTGGTTGTCCATATGAGATAAGTTAATCTCACCAGGTCTCTAGACATACCCTGTAGTCTTGGAAATATTGGGCCTAGAAGGTAAGCAACCCACGAAGCTCATCATGGTGCTGTTGGACAAAGTCCCAAAAAGCGGCGCTCTCTAAAGCTACAAAGGCACTGAGGGAGATTTGCTCCTCTTGAATAGACCTAAGGGTGTCTTGGATATCAGAATAGTCAGGTGGGGGTGGTTGAGAGGAAGAACCAGGGCCTGCTTGACTAGAGTGAGGGGCAGGTTGTTGGGGTATGGGTCGAACATCTTCATCATCACCGGGCATCCAGTGAAGGTTACCTCGGTGACGCAAAGTAGTACGATTGCCATTAGGAAGTGGCAAGAGCCGGTCCTTAGGGTAAATCCAGCACAAACGACCAGCCTCAACTTTACAAAAGTTCATGATCTCAAAAGCAGCTTGGTCAAGCGGCTTAGACCCAGAAACTCTATCCTCGGGATTGGGCTTAACACCCAAGAATCTAGCAATAGTAGTTATTATTCCACCTATGACTATCCTACCTTTCGTGCTAACAGCAGCACCATGCAATTGCCTAGCTAAGAATGAACCAGGATCAAGTTGGACACCATCCAGCATACAGGACAGAAAGCACAACTCAGAAAGTCTCGGGACATTCAGATTATCATCCGGGGCAAACAAAGAACAAGGAAGGATATGCTGAGCTACTCTAATGCAGGGGTTCGTAATATACGTGCATTTTAATGAACTGGTACTGTACCTAACACTCCCTGAAAGTTCACCCCAAATTGCATTTGGGTTGAATTCGCGGGGGACTTGGCAGTGTGATACATCCATACTAGGGGCAAACCAAAAATGCTATTGAAGGTACCTACGTCTAGTTCATACAACTATCCCTGCAAATAAAATGATATATATCCAGCTTGACATTGAGGTCCTCTACTAACCTCGACATGGAGTGTACTTAGAAATTCTAATGTCAGGTCCCTATATGTATGCTCTTTAAGTTCTAAAAAGTAGCCCATACCACCTCTAGCAAACAACCAATGAATGTCATCCAACAGTCCCAATTAGGCTAACAAATCTTTATCATAGTATCTAGTTGGTACTACTACACATTCATTCAAATAGTTTTACCTAGCAATATAATCAAGATGAGTTAAACCAAGAGGGTGAAGAACGTTACCTCTAGCACGCGCATTGGTTGACGCTCTAGATGTCCTTTGAGGTCGGGGTGGTGCTTGATTTCATGAACCAACCTCCTTGGTGCTCCTCTGCCTTTTGATGGGTGCCATGGCTACAAAAACTTAACCAAAAACAAAACTAAAACTAAAAGTAACAACAAAAACCTAGAAGATTGAAGAAAATAACTAAAAATGAGAAGAATTAGAGAGAGAAAAGGATGGGTATGGTGAATGAATGGGGGGTGAGATGAATTTTGAAGAAAAGGAAGAAAAGAGATGAAAATTGTGGATGAAATGGGGGGATTAAGTGAAAAGAGGGAATTTGGTGTGAAAATGAAGAAAAATGGAGAAGATTTAAGGGAGATTGAAGGTATTGGTTATAAAGGTTTTAGAGAGAGAATGGAGGAGGAGAGAGCAAGTGTCGAAGGTTGAAGAGGAAATGAGGGGGAGAGGAATGGGCACCACAATCAAAAACCTAGACCGCAGCCAGTAGCAGCAAACCAGGGACCGTGGGGCTCACCACAGCCGGTCCGTGGTGCGTTGCTGCTACTCACCTTTTTCTATTTTTTTAGGGTTCGCTCCCACGATCGTATTGCTGGTGTTCTTAACTGTGGTGCCAACATTTTATTGATATATATATATTTTTTTATTTTTCTTTCTTCCTTTTTTTTGTTTTTTTTTTGTAACAACTAAAATGAATTTCAAAGATCAAAACTATTAAAAGGAAAGAGAAAGAAAGCTTGGGTTGTCTCCCAAGAAGCACTTTTTTAAGGTTAAGAGCTTGACCATTGTTCTAGGCTTGGTCTGGATCACCTTTATCACGAACCACAAAATTGAACTTCTACAGTTGAAGGTACTATCTTAGCAATTCTGGCTGCAGGTCCTTTGTTTTCATAACTCGGTGCCACAATGCACCATCCGCATATAAAACAAACCGCTCTCTTGACCTATCAGACGGGCTAACATCTACTTGCTTAACCCCTACATCAAAATCGGCATCGAAGCCGTCTAAAGCGTGAATAGAGTGAACAACTCGAGCAAACCTGCAATACTCACTTAGTGAGGGATTATTAGAGACACGGGCCTCAACCTCGGGTTTGTTAGGTAGCACAGGAGCAGAAAACTCCACCTTAACGTACCTTTGGTCAGGGTCCTCATATGAAATTCATTTAGAATCGAGAGGGTCTTCAGCATACAAGACATCCTTCGTCTCACATTCAGGGGAAAGGGTAATACATCCAATATAGAAAAATGAGGAGAAACTACATTCTCCTTCCTATGACTAAACATAGCAAACCTCCCCTCTACCTCAAAAGAAATACGACCCTCTCTTACATCAATATGGCAACCAGCTATCACCAAAATGGGCCTACCTAAGATAATTTGGGGATCATCAGTTTCAGGCATATAGACTACACTAAAGTCTTCTAACACCGAAATGTCTCTTATATTGACAGTCACATCTTCCAACCTACTTATAGGCTGTGTTATAGAACCATCAGCCAACTGCAATGAAATGGGAGCGGCTAGTAACAGTCCTCGATGCAGCTTATGAAGTAAAGAATAAGGCATTATGCTAACACTTGCACCTAAATCACATAGCCCTCTTTCAATCTGTACTTTTCCTACAACACATGGGATAGAAAAACTACATAGGTCTGGAAGCTTAGGGGAAAAATGGTGGGGATCTGGATAGAGTCATTTTCTATAAATGAGGCAGTCTTGGCACCATAGTTGCTCTCCTTACTACCAGCCATAGTTATCTCTCTACCCTCTTCCTTTGGTACTTCCTCAGAGTCAGTCAAGTCCTCCGCATCCTCTTTCATAGTGACACAGTTACAATGCTCATAAGGGTTGGGTTCAGGCTTACGGGGAAGCCTATCTGGGGGTGTAGATGAAAAAGCAGCTTTCTAGGAGATCTGGGTCTCTAACATTCTATTATGAGTTATAAGCACATCAACCTTGGAGGCTAATTGTTTTATGCACTCATCTTGTTTCTGTTGTGCCATAAGCATGTTTTCTACCATTAACTCTAAATTTTACTTTTGGGGCGTTTGAGAAAGGAATGGGGGCCTTTGAAAACCAGGGGGTATTCTAGTATTCATAGGGGCCATATTCACAGGGTTCAGATTCAACCTATAAGAGAGATTCGGGTGATTCTTCCAACCTGGATTATAGGAATTAAAGTAAGAGTCAGTGGTCGGTCTTGACTTGAAATTTTGAACATAATTAACTTCATCAAGGCCCTGAGAAAAAGGACTTCCAACTAGACAGTGTGAAGATAAATGCTTAATTGAACCACAAATCTCACAAGGGGATGGAGCACTAGAGTTTACAACATTAACATTTAGTTGGTCAAGTCTTTTAGTCATAGCATCTACTTTAGCAGAAAGTAAAGTAAAAGCATCAACTTCAAGCTTACCTCCAACCCGCCTGGGTTAGGCTCGTTCAGATGACCATTGAAAGTTATTAAGCGCCATCTCCTCAATAAGGTTATAGGCTTCATCCTCGATCTTGCTCATTAAAGTCCCTCCTACCGCCGTATCAATAGTGGACCTCACAGCTTGGGGCACACCATTGTAAAATGCCTGGATAATCATCCAGCATTGAAGACCATGAGGGGGGCACAAACGCAGAAAATCCTTAAAGCACTCCTAGGCATCGTAGAGCCTCTCATGCTCTTTTTGCAGAAAGTTGGTGATTTGATTTTTCAGGCTCGCTGTCTTTCTTGGAGGGAAGAATTTGACGAGAAAAGATCTTGTTAACTTGACCTAGGTTGTTATGCAACCAGATGGCAAGGAGTGCAACTAAGCCCTCACTTTATTCCTCAATGAGAAAGGGAATAAGTGCAAGCAAATTGCATAACTGGAGACCCTGTTTAACTTTAGCATATCGCACACCTCTAAGAAAACCAAGAGGTGTAGGTTCAAGTCTTCCAAAGGAGTTCCGTCGAATTGAGATTGTTGTACCATGGAAATAAGTGTTGGCTTGAGCTCAAAGCTGCTGGCATCCACAGCAGGCCGAGCTATGCTTGAGGCTATCCCTTGGACTCTGGGATTAATGAAATCATGAAGGGTCCTTCTTTCTTTACCTGCCTTGCTTTAATGCCTTCTTGCTTCACGCTTTTATTCTTTGATCCTTTGGTTTTTCCTCCTTAAGCAAAAAATCCTCTCAATTTTTGGATCGGGCTCTTACAAAATCAGACTTCGCATAAACTAGGAAAACTTCCTGCAAGCACTTTCACCAACACTACCAGTGCAATTAAACAAGAAAAAGAAATATAACAAGAAAACAAAACAAAGCAAAACAATAAAAATGCTTAATCACGTTCTTAAGACAATTCTCAGTCGTTAACAATTTAGTCTTCGGCAACAGCAATAAAAACTTGATCAACAATGCCGCAAGCGCACGGGTGTTCGTAGTATAGATAACGATATCGTTCCTCAGGGGACTAAAGTAATCTATTGAGCCCAGACTTGTCAGAATATGCTCAGCAAAACTCAATTTTAAATGGATTCGAGTAACTACTGCAAATAAACTAGTCTAAATCAATAAGAGAAAAATGTCTAGGAATTTTCGCAGTTATGCAAGAGAATTGGATCAAAATGAATAAACATGTGCTATTCTCTAATTGGTTAGTTCCAAGGAATTGTAATCTTGTCAAGAAAATTGATCTATTCTTTCGAAATCAATCAAATTTGCCTAAACTAAGCAAACTTTGTTCTTTTAAACTGATTTGACTTAATCCAAGTTTAATATTTTCGATTACTTACTAGCCCTCCTAACATATAAATCTCTCTTCTGAGCTGAAGTTATGCTATGTCTAATCAAGCAGTCCAATAGCCAAATGTCATCTTACAAATGTTCACTCGATTGTTTTATATTTGCAAGTAAATTTTAGCTAAAAATCAACTCACAATATGAATAATACTTGATAGAACGAAATCAAACCAATTATGAAAATAAGCACAATTGTATAGATTAGAACGTGATCCAATAACAATTCCAAAAACTACTAAATTCCTAGACTAGGAAAACTACTCAGACATGATTAAAGATAAACCAACCAAAAAGATCAGCGAGATCTTGAGCGGAAGGGACTCGACTGAGATGGCCTTCACCAAGGACTTGGAACCGCCTCAGAATCAAAACTCTGTCACTCAAAACTCACTCAAAACTAAGTTAAGAACAAAATTAGGGAGAAAACAAACTAATCTAACTAAACTACTCTACTTGCTATTGTTAATGAGTTGAGTGTGGTGAGTATATGCTGGAACGCTGCAGAACGTCTCGATTTATAGAGAACTTCGATTGATCTTAGCCACACAGTTGACGGAAAGCGAAGAGGCAATAGTTATAGGCACACCACAGTCGGTGGGCTCCACCACGGGCTGACCATAGCTTGTGCTGGATCTAAAAGTTTGCTCTCTCTTTGCTCTACGGTCGTGACAACTCATGGATGACAGTGGGGGAGCTCAAAATACAGCCATTGAAGGGAAAATGCTAGGTGAAAAGACTACCTGCAAAATACATAAAACAACTACACCCAAGCATAAATCGAGAATAGAAGAGTAAATAACGTCATTAAGCACACAATTCCCCTAAAAATGGGGCAAAATAGCCCTAAAAAGTTGTATATATAAAGTGCTTGTCAAACTCCCCCATACTTGAGCTGTTGCTTGTCCTCAAGCAATGCAAGGTTTAAAGATATACATAGCCTCCTCAGGATAGACATAGATAGCATTCAAATGGCAAGGATGATCCAAAGGCAGCCCAAAATGATGCAAAAATATTATTAACAAACAGAATAGGGAATGAAATTTCAAAAATATTGTATAGACCATATTGCAAAATTTGAATCAATTGTCCTCCAAATTGTCATATACAATCATTCAAGTATATGAAGCGAGTAAGACTAGCAAGGCCAGTAGAACCTCACTATAGTTATGTGGTACTCAGCACTCATGTACTTGACAATGTATATATATGAGGGTCCTCTTAACTCTCATTCCTTTGAGACAAATCTAGCATAGGCTTGATAAGATTCTCAAATTTGCTACCACTAAAATGTAAATACACTAAACAATCATGAGGACTTTCATAGGGATATAATGGGACTTAGGGTAAAGGTAAGAGGGGTACAAATGTTTTTGGAAAAGATGAGCCAAAAGCCATAGACTAAGAGCTTAAACAATTCCGATGCATCATACTACATCCTCCTCAAACCATATTAACTCATCAACAAAATAAATCCCAAAATGAAAAGAAATAGAGTCAAAAATCATAAATATCTTATATTCACACTAAGGCTAATCACTTTCTTCGAAAATTTTTTCACCTTCTTTTCTTCTTTTTTTTTTCTTTTGTGGTTTTCTTTTTGTTTTTGTTTTTCTTTGGTGTTGATTTCTCTTTTTTTTTCAAAGAGCAAAAGCCAAGGGAATTCCATAACGAACTTTAAAATCAAACTCTTCTCTAAACTTTCCATAATAAAGCAGGGATTTATCAAATCTTTGCATCCCTTGCACAAAACAACCAAAATTCACTAAAAAGGATAACAATCCACCTTGGTTACGCCCTTTCAAACTTGATGCAAAAGAATGTAACGCTC
Organism: Carnegiea gigantea; assembly: GCA_029747015.1. Taxonomy (NCBI): domain Eukaryota; kingdom Viridiplantae; phylum Streptophyta; class Magnoliopsida; order Caryophyllales; family Cactaceae; genus Carnegiea; species Carnegiea gigantea. Next base: position 2,731 of record JAKOGI010000507.1, on the reverse strand, counting down.
TTCTAGCCTTGGGTTAAGGGTAAGACAAGTATTTTCCCATGGGATAAAAGTAGAATGTTTAAACCAAGAAAAACAGTTAAAGGCTCAAAGGGGCTAACAAAGGATAAAATACACAACAAGGGTGGCGATTTGGCCGTGGGTTTCAAATAAATCAAAGAAAGAAAAATGCCTCTGTCATATTGCCTAAATGCATGAGTGAAATATGGTCTTGAATGAGAATAAAGACAAGTTCTGCAGAAATGATGTCAAGAAAGAGTCAGACATGAAAGAAAATATGAGACTAATAATGATGAACACTCTCTAAAGGCTTAGAGTCTCACGGGACATCTACCACAGTCAAAACTAGCTCACAAGCAAACACATGCCAGAATTTCGTGTAAAGACTTACGGGGAAAATCAAGTCGCATTTAACATATGGTCAAAATATGGAATTCAATTCAAAAATTGATTCATAAACTTTTATGCACAATTTGGGCGAATCAAAGGATCAAACTAACCAAAGAAAGCTAACAAATCTATAAAGATTATCATCGAAGGATTTTTGTGTTTTTTTTTTTTTGAAATGCATACATGTTCCTATAAACAATGCAAACTAAAATGCAAAAGAAACTAATCAAAGGAAAGAAACTAAAATGCAACCTAAAATAAAACTAAGTGCACTACTAAAACAAAACAAAAACAAAAATTATAAAGGCTACCACTAAAAACATGTACAAAGCAAAAACAAACAAACACACCAAACAAAAATAGGCATCAGACGCCAAATGTAATAACTAACTTACTCACTCCCCCATGCTTGAATCACACATTGCCCTCAATGTGGGAACATCAAAATAAAGGGGGAAGGGGAAAGTAAAAATCAGAATCAGAGAGGAGGAGGTGGAGAAGGATGGGGTGGTTGTCCATATGAGATAAGCTAATCTCACCAGGTCTCTAGACATGCCCTATAGTCTTAAAAATATCGGGTTTGGGAGGCAAGCAACCCACGAAGCTTATCATGGTGCTCTTGGACAAAGTCCCGAAGAGCGGCACTCTCTGAAACTACAAAGGCACGGAGGGAGATTTGTTCCTCTTGAATAGACCTAAGGGTGTCTTGGATATCAAAATAGTCAGGTGGGAGCGGTTGAGAGGAAGAACTAAGGCCTGCTTGACTAGAGTGAGCGGCAGGTTGGTGGGGTTTAGGTCGAACATCCTCATCATCACCGGGCACCCAATAAAGGTGACCTCGGTGATGCAAAGTAGTACGATTGACATTGGGAAGCAGCGAGAGCCGGTCCCTAGGGTAAATCCAACACAAACGGCCAACCTCAACTTCTCACAATCTCAAAAGCAGCTTGGTCAAGCCGCTCAGACCCAGAAACTCCGTCCTCGAGATTGGGCTCAACACCCAAGAATCTAGCAACAATAGTTATTATTCCACCTATGACTATCCTACCTTTAGTGCTAACAGTAGCACTATGCAATTACCTAGCTAAGAATGAACCAGGATCAAGCTGGACACCATCTAGTATATAGGATAGAAAGTACAACCCAGAAAGTCTCGAAACATTTAGACTATCGTCCCAGGCAAACAAAGAACAAGTAAGGATACGCTGAGCTACTCTAATGCAGGGGTTCATAATATGTGTGCATTTCGATGAACTGGTATTGTACCTAACACTCCCTGAAAGTTCACCCCAAAATGCATTCGGGTTGAATTTACGGGGAACTTGGTGGTGTGATACATCCATACTAGGGGGAAAACAAAAAATACTGTTGAAGGTATTTAGGTTCAGTTTATACAACTGTCCCTGCAAATAAAATGATATATATCCAGCTTGATCTTGAGGTCCTTTAGTGACCTCAACATGGAGTGTACTTAGAAATTGTAAAGTCAGTTCCCTATATGTATGCTTTTTAAGTTCTAAAAAGTGGCTCATACCACCTCTAGCAAACAACCAATGAATATCATCTAACAGTCCCAATCAGGCTAACAAATCCTCATCATAGTATCTAGCTGCTATTACTATACGTTCATTCAAATAGTTATACCTAGCAATATGATCAGGATGAGTTAAACCAAGAGGGTGAAGAACATTACCCCTAGCATACGCCTCAGTTAATGTTCTGGATGTCCTTTGAGGTCGGGGTGGTGCTTGACTTGATGAACCAACCTCCTTGGTGCTCCTCTGCCTTTTGTTGGTTGCTATGGCTATAAAAACTTAATCAAAAACAAAACTAAAACTAAAAGTAAGAACAAAAACCTAGAAGACTAAAGAAAATAACTAAAAATAAGAAGAATTAGAGAGAGAAAAGGATGGGTATGGTGAATGAATGGGGGGTGAGATGAATTTTGAAGAAGAAGAAGAAAAGAGATGAAATTTGCAGATGAAATGGGGGGATTAAGAGTGGGAATTTGGTGTGAAAATGAAGAAAAATGAAGAAGATTTGAGGGAAATTGAAGGTATCGGTTACAAAAGTTTTAGAGAGAGAGAATGGAGGAGTAGAGACAAAGTGTCGAAGGTTGAAGAAGAAATAAGGGGGAGTGGAATGGGCACCGCATTCAAAAACCTAGACCGCGGTCCGTAGCAGCCAACCACAGACCGTGTGGCTCACCATGCAGGTCCGTGGTGTCTACTACTACTCACTTTTTTCTGTTGTTTTTAAGGTTGGCATCCACGGTCGTATTGCTGGTGTTCTTAACAGTGGTGCCAACATTTTATTGATACATATATATATATATATATATATA
>JAKOGI010000506.1:510000-552010 GCA_029747015.1 Carnegiea gigantea | reverse complement strand
TATATATATGGGTGAAATGCTTAACTGAGTCAACAAGTTTGATCCGAGCTGTACGATCAAATCAGTTGGTCCATTGACCCACTTTTCTAACCGGTTCAATTACCGAGTCGGTTCTCTTAATATTGTTTATATATGAATGAATACTTTAATATGTAGGGTTATTTTAATGTTTCTTTTTTTCTTTGGAGTTTGTTGATGTTCCTATCCCAAAGCTCATGTCATTTGTAACTGTAATATTATCGTTTACGTACATGCAATGTATAACTTCCCACCATTTCATCCGCATGATAATCGCACTAAAGTAGCAATTGCAAGCCTTGTAATCTAACTACAAGGCAGTGACAAATTCAGCTTAATGGCCCTCATGTTCCTACAAACTAAACCCAATGGAGCTCCGCTCATTGCTTTGAAGGGTACTCTTATCTTTCTTGAGTACCGGTAAGGAGTCTCCTGTGTGTTATAATTTTTACGAGAATAAGTTGCAGATATTGGTTAAGGATTGTTTGGGAATTCATTGATTTCACTTGTCCAATCCATTTAAATCACATATTCAAGTTGCCGTTATTGCCCAAACGCCTTGTGCCTTACCAACCTTTCAGCCGCATTCTTCAGTCACCATCACAATCTGACACCGTCTCTGACATTGACAAACATTCTAATGTTCAGCGATTACACGGACGCATCTTGCATGACCTGGTGGGGCTCCTAGAATTTGGGTTCAACCTTTTCAAGCAGTCTTAATCAATTGAGGTGTATGGTCAAACAAGTTTGCTAAACAATCTCGCAGATAGTTGGGCTCAAGAATTGTTGCCAATTTTTTGGGAAACAAAGAGTTAGGCTTTGCGTTTGTAATTTTGGAGCTGCAATTAACGTCGAAGGGAATAAGCTTTAAGCCTTTTATCTTGTGTTTCCCCTTTTACTTTCCCGCTTATAGCTGTCTTTTGATTTAATAAAGCCTACACCTTAAAAATAAAGGAAACATTAGCCAAAAATCCAGATTTAGCCTTTTTAGTAGGTCTTCGACTCACTCTGTCATTCAACTGTATTTTTCGCCAACATTTAAAACTTAGCTGATACATGTAAAAAATTTAGAAGTTCAATGACCAAGAAAAACCCTAAAATCAAGAGTTACATAACATACTTATTATTTACTTGAATTTGTTGACTTTATGAGCGATCAAGTTAAACAAGTGACCCAAAAAAAAAAAAAAAAAATAGCCTAATGATATGTGAAATTCTCTCTCTCTTTCTCTCTCTCTCTCTCTCTCTCTCTCTCTCTCTTGTGGAAGGAAAGGGAGGTGACTAGTTCATTGATAAAACATCCATCAGTTCATAATTGGCAATTGGTTCAGGGGCGTTCCCTCAGCAAAACCTGCTTAGTCCTTGAGGGAATAAGAGCTGAATTCCCCATCCATTTTACATGAATGCAATCAAAGATTAAACAAAAAATTAGCACTAATAAAATATAGTTCACTAAGAATTAAAACAAATTCACTGAGATAGGGAGTAGGCTTATTCATTCTTGGAAGGAGGGAAAGACAATATGATTCAATACTGATCCTTTTGGAAATGAAATCTTCTTGCCGATTGATCCCCAAGCGCAACTTTGGTTTCAGCAATGCTAGTAGTCCAAGATGCTCTGGTTCCTCCTACAGCAACCATCACCACTTCACCCTTCTTGTTCCTCGCCGCAACCCCTGTGGCCATCATCCATCCTGCTGAACCAAAGCATCAAAATTAAGTTTGACAGTGCCATGGAGAGGTAGCCCCCACGCAACACTAGGAGCAACGGTGCCCTTGATAGCTCTTGCCTTCTCAGTTGCATTCAGTAGCAAAACATCACACTGTGCTTTTGGCTCGTGGACAACCAATTCTACCGGTATTTGCTTTCTGTTGAAGGTATGCTCATTTGTACTGCACCATATCTGCCAACTGTTAGTGTTTGAGGCTCTGCAAACAATTATAGAATATGTTTAATATGATTGCTAAGCAGAGGAATCGAGGAGGATAGATAATATGATGCTATTGAAAAAGAAAAAATAATAATCTTTCTTAGAATTCATTCATCACTTTGTTGAAGAAATATTTACATATTTATATGTGAGAAAAAGGATAAAAATAAATACCTAATTATCACGTCACTTTTCATTTACTTTCCTTGTTTTTAGTGATTCCTATTGTTTTCTTTTTTTTAATAATACTTTTCAAATTATATTTTTAACACTCCCCTAATTTGAAAAGCCTTGTACTCCAAGTTGCTGTCTGAAGTTGATAAATTTTTCTGTCGGAATTGCTTTGGTGAATATGTCCACTAGTTATTCACCTGTTCTACAAAATTGAAGTTCAATTTCACCTTTTTCTACTAGTTCCCAAATAAAATGATGTCGTATCTCAATATGCTTGGTTCGGCTGTGAAAGATAGGATTTTTTGTCATTGCAATTGTTGACATGTTGTCACAAAATATTGTAGTTGGTTCTTTCTTGTCATCTTGTATGTCTCTGAAAATTCTTCTGAGCCAAATTGCTTCACATGTAGCACTTGTTGCTGCAATGTCTTCTACCTCTACAGATGATAAGCCACTGTCGCTTGTTTTTTTGAAGACCATGATATGGTCTTAAAACTCAGTTGAAAAACATGTCCACGTGTACTTTTCCTATCATCTATACATCCTGCCCGATCACTATTTGTGAATCCTATGAGCTTATAATCTTGTTCTACTTTATATAGAATGCGAAAATTCTTTGTCCCTTTAATGTACCGTAGTATTCTCTTAGCTGTTGTAAAGTGATATTTGCTAGTTTCACTCATAAACCTGGAAACAATACTAACTGCATGCACGATATCTAGCCTTGTATTGGTGAGATAAATTAATCCAACTAAGCTTCGATAAGTTGATGCATCAACTTTTTGTTGTCCATCAATCTTGGAATGTTTTTCATTTATAGCCATCGGTGTACTTAATGGCTTGTAGTTGGTCATATTGAATTTCTTAAGTAAATTATTTGTATATTTCTCCTGGGAAAGAAAAATTCATCCTGGACTTTGTTTCACTTGCATGCAAAGAAAATATTTCATCAGACCAAGATCGGTCATTTCATACTCTAACATCATTGTCTTTTTAAATTCTTCAATCATCTTTTGATTTGAGCCTCTATAAATGAGATAATCCACATATAAACATAGAATAAGAAAGTCAAGTCCTTCAGCCTTGATGTATAAGGATGGCTCACTTGGGCTTTTAACAAAGCCACTTTAAAGAAGATAGTTATCTAATTTACTATTCCAAGCACGTAGTGCTTGTTTAAGACCATAAAGGGCTTTCCTGAGTCGATAAACTTTTTCTTGTTGGTTTTCCACCACATAAACTTGTGGTTGTTCAACATATACTTCTTTTTCCAATTCACCAGTTAGAAATACTGATTTTACATCTAATTGGAAAACTTGTAACTTTAGTTGTGCCGCTATGGCCAATAGAGTCCTTATTGTCCCCATACGAAAAACTGGAGCAAATGTCTCGTTAAAATCAACTCCTGGTTGTTGAGAGTATTCTTTTGCAACTAAGCATGACTTCTATTTCTGAATTGAGCCATCTTCATTGTACTTAATTTTGTAAACCCATTTAAGACCAATCACTTCTTTGTCTGGAGGCTTGTCCACTAATTTCCATATATTGCTCTTCTCAATCATTTTTATTTCCTCATTCATTGCATCAATCCATTTGTCATCTCTGGATGCTTCTTGAAAAGTCTGAGGTTCACTAGCAAAAAATGCTATAATTGCTTGATCATATTCATAATCTTGTAGATAAGTTGGTGGATGTCTTTCTCTTTGTGATCATCGCAGAGGTTGTTAAAAATTTGAAGAATTTAGATTTGGAGGTGGACTTGAGGAATTCAACTCATTAAAAGATGACGGGCTTGTTTGAGATGTGGGTTTGAAACTTGGGGTAATTCTACGAGATAGTAGTCTTGATATTGAAAATGGTTTTGTGTAGGTTGCTCTATTTGGTTCTTTGACCAACTGCATTTAGCAGTTTCATCAAATATGACATCTCTTGATACAACTAACTTCTTGATATCTATATTGTAGAGACGGTATCCTTTGGATTCTTTACTATAACCAACAAAAATATATTTTTCACCTTTCCATCTAATTTTTCCCTATTCTCTTTCGGGATATGAGAATATGCTATGCAACCAAAAATTTTGAAATGTTCTACCTTCGACTTCCTATTACACCATGCCTCATATGGTGTTTTACTTAAAACAGCTTTCGTGGTAGATCGATTAAGAATAAAGACAGCTATGTTAATAGCTTTTGCACAATAATTCTTCGGTAAATTTTTGCCTTGTAGCATTCTACGTGCCATTTCGACTATAGTTGTATTTCTCCTTTTTACAACACCATTTTGTTGTGGTGTGCGTCTTACTGTCAATTCTCTCTTGATTCCTTGTGCTTTGTAATACTTGTCAAATGCATGACTGGTAAACTCTCCCCATGATCTATTCTTAAGATTTTTAAACTATGTCCACTTTGTTTTTCAGTGAGGGCTTTGAATTGCAAAAAGTAGGAAAATGCTTCTGATTTGTGTTCCAAGAAATATACCCACATCATGCGAGTATAATCATCAACAAATAATAGAAAATATCTTTTTCCACCCAAACTCTTATTTGTAACTGGCCCCTATATATCAACATGAACCAGCTGAAGCGAAACCTTGGCGCTTCATGAAGTTTTAGGAAAAGGTAGCCGATGCATTTTTCCAAGGATACAACCCTCGCATATTTTGTTGTTGTTATTGATACCAGGCAAACTAATCACCATATCCTTTTGTTTTAGAATTTTCAGGCTATTAAAATTTAGATGTCCATACCTCTGATGCCATAAGATAGAATTATCCATCGTAATAGAAAGAGAAACTTTTGGCTCCATTGGCATCTTCACCGAAAAAATTCTATTTGCGGCCATGGCAACTAAAGCTATTAACTGATCATTCTTTTTGTCATATACGAAACAATTATTGTCATCAAACTTTACCGAATAACCTCTTTGGATGAGTTGCCCCATGCTTAGTAGATTTTGTGCTAAGCTAGGGACAGATAGAACATCTTGAATAAATTTTCTAGTGCCATTTTTGGCTTTTACTGCTATTATCCCTTTACCTCCTACTTCTTAGGTTCTACCATCACCAAGTGTGATATTAGATTTGATATTTTCGTCTAGTTGGACGAATGAATTTTTATTTCCTGTCATGTGGTTTGAGCAACCACTATCCAAATACCATAAATCTTTGGACTCTTGTAGAGTATTTAAACAAGAATAGAAGATGTTCTCAGTAATATCATTCTTCTCTGAGAAATTGGCCTCATCATGTTGCAATCGATTCTGACAATCCCTTATATGATGAATGTGCCATGTGCACTTTTTGCATTTAAATCGACAATCATTTGTATTGTGATTGTTCATCTTGTATACTCTGCAGTGTGAGCCCAATTTTCCATCATAACGGCTTCCTTGGTTTTTATAATTTCCTCTGCCCCTACCATGATTATTTGGCGTTCCTTTTCTTTGTGAAAAATTCCTACCGTGGCTATTCTCTTTTTTATTTTCTCCATTGTTGGAGAATTTTAATTTGGCTTGAAAAGCCTGCTCTAATGAGGGTTCAGAAAACCTATGCATTCTCTCCTCATGTGCTTGAAGAGATCCCATTAACTTAGTTAGGGAAATCTTTGATAAATCTTTGGATTCTTCTATAGCAGCCACTATATGGTCATAGTTCAAAAGAAGACTCCTAAAAATTTTTTGCACAGTTTTTTTGTCTAGAATCACGTCACCATATATTCTAATTTGATTAATAATGTTGGAGACATGAGTAAAGAATGCTTGAATATTTTCTCCCTCCTTCATTAATAATGTATCAAATTCCTTCCATAAGGACTGTAATTTGATAATGATTACCTTTTCTGAGCCCTTATATGCATCTGATAGAATTGTCCAAGCACGTTTGGATGTTGTTGTGATCATAATTCGTGAAAATATTTGTTGTGTAACTCCTCGTTGGATAAATGAAAGGGCACAACAATCCCTTTTTTGATTTTCTTCATATTGTTTTCTCTTGTTATCATCCCAAGCTTCATTTTCTTTGGGTTCTATAGGTGGGACTTCATACCCATTCTCTGCTATATCCCATAGAGGCATAGACACTATGAAATTAATAGAGTTCTCATTTGAATACTCCATGTTTGATAACTTTCTCCATTGAATATTGGTACCCAATTGCTGGGTGCTAAGTCAAAGGAAATTGTGTTTGAAGTTGATGCCATAATAATTTTATGAAGTTAAATTTCGTGGAGAAATTTAATTGAGGAAATTTAATTTTTTTTAAAATAAGCTTTATGGAATGTGAAAATTGATAGGATAGCTTGGATTTATTTTGGCTCTGATACCACTGTTAGTATTTGAGGCTCTAAAAACAATTATGGAATATGTTTAATATGATTGCTAAGCAAAGGAATTAAGGAGGAGAGATAATATGATGTTGTTGAAAAAGAAAAAAATAATCTTTCTTATAAGTCATTTATCACTTTGTTGAAGAAATATTTACATATTTATATGTGAGAAAAAGGATAAAAATAAATACCTAATTATCGCATCACCTTTCATTTACTTTCCTTGTTTTTCGTGATTCCTATTGTTTTCTTTTTTTAATAACACTTTTCAAATTATATTTTTAACACCAACTAGTGTAAGGCACAACAAAAATGTCTCCTTCTCAAGATCTTTGTAAAAGCCCTCAAGCAACCCATCAGGAGAGTTAACTAACACTTGACCTAATTTGCATGACACTATCTAATGAGGATGGATCCTTAATACCCAAAAATCTCAAATAAACAATCAACCAAGACACTATGATTAGTTTCTCCTTAGAGTCAATCCAATGAATGAGATTGTAAGATTAAAACTCAAGAAAACAAACCAAACAGATGATAAAAACTACTCGCCAAATTTTCACACACAATAAACCCAAAGTTTTAATCACCAAAAGAATTTTTTTCTTTTTGGTGTGCAGATTTTGAAGGTGGAGGAAAACTAAGAACAAAATTTTTTAAAAAAAAGATATGCTAAGATAAAGGCTAACACCATTTGAATATCAATATGCGTCATCTTTATGCTATAAAGAAAATTGATTTTTCAAGGAATGACTCTGATCACCATTCAAATACACCAGGTACTTGAAATAAAAATAGAGATTTAGGAGAGAGAAAAGGCTCAAGCCAATCTATTTCACTTTATAATGAACAAGTCTACCCATTACAATGGAATACTTGGACATTTATAGAAGAACACTAGACAGTCTATCCAATGAGAGAAAACACCTATTAAGCTATAAGGGCCAATAGGAATTAAGCACTAACTCTAGCAAATAGAATGCTTACAATGATTAAGCTCATGTATTATGAAAAATGAAGCTTCTAGACATATTACTTAAAGAAATAAAAGACACTTTGGTTGTAAAAAAGGATGCCAAATGCCAAATTCTTCATTGCCTTCAAAATTGGCCATTTGACCAAGTCAAGCCTTGACCTTTGTCCATTGTTGAGTTGACTAATATGACCTTTCATTAAAAGTGTTGTTTTTTGACATTATTTTGAGGTTTTAGGTTGATGGGAGTTTTAGATGATGTTAGGAGTGATGTAATGGTGTTCGACATGTATCCCTATCATCCATCTGTAGACACATAAATTTGCCTTCAGAATAAAAAGTGAACATATATTACAAGCTACGTGCATTAACTTTTTGATGATAATACTTACTCAACTCAGTAGTGGCTATGATGATACTTACTCAGTGTCAGTGGTGGCAAAGCAACTATATATATTTCTGGCTTCCTAAATGCTCCAGTTCCTACAAAGATAATTTTTAAAATAAAGGTTGTGCAAAAACACTTCAATGATTCAAAAAGATTTACAAAAAGGTGAAGGAAGAGCCAAACTAGCCTATTTTGTAAAGAATTTAATCTAACTAGAGCATTAAGCATTAGAAAAACATCAGTTGACACCTTCTAATCAATTTATCAGCAAATTGATTTAACAAATATCTTTAGTGATTTCTAGTTAAAAGAGATGGGTTTGAGCCATCCACGATCAATTAGGGTGATACTTATGCTCAAAAGGTTAAAGCTTTTATGTACTTAAGCCCTTTAAACTATTATATGAATTTGTATTAAACTAATTAGCATGCACTCTAATTAATCTAACATAAATATCATGAACACTAAATACAAATCATTATAAAATCATGGAATAAAAATCAATTATACAACAAAGCACAAAAATTATTTCAAAATAATTAATTTAGCACAGGTTCAAATAGATTATACTAAGTATAAAAAAACTACTCATATTAAAAATTGAAACATAAAGATTGTCCGGATAGTTCATGTTTAATAATAAAAGTATAACTAAATAAAAAAACAATAATATGATGATGGCATTGAAAGTGCTGACATGAAGCTAATAGTGAGATAGTGATGCGTGGGGGTGCTGATGACGAGTGGTGATGATTATATAACAATGGAAATGATGATCATAATGGGTGGTGATGGAGAAGATAGTGGCTGGACGTGTAGGAGTTGTGGTGGTGAAGAGGTTATTATAAGATGATGGATGTGGTGGCTTAAAGTGTTGAATTTATAGTATAATTGTACTAGGGTTTTTTTCCTTATAGGATTTCTTCTCTTCCAAGTCTTCCAATTCCTCTTCAATTAGGATTAGTAATCTTAGTCCAAATAAATTATTATAAAAATTAATATTTTTTGTAAATCATTATTTTTGGTTTTGGGGAAAGAAATAGTAGAGGGATGTCGATTTTGGACTTTGGGGTTGCCTATGATTTGGTGATTGTTAACTCTCATTTTAAGAAGAGGGAGGATCATTTGGTGAATTTTAGGACTAGGGTTACTAAGACTCAAATAGACTACTTCCTATTTAGGGACTCAGCACAGACTATTGGTAATGGATGTGGTGATTAAGAATTCAAAGTGGAAGAGAAGAAGTGTCAGAGAGCCTAGAGTTAGATCATGGAATCTTACTATAGAGAACGCTACTATATTAGCACAGAAGATTAAAGCAGAGGGGAGATGGAAGCAAGTGGAGAATGTAGATATAACGTGGGAAACAATGGCTGAGTACATTCGAAGGTCAGCTAAGCAGGTCTTAGGAATCTCTAAGGGGGGTGGAAGAAGGATAACATGAGCTTGGTGGTGGAATAAAGTGGTGAAAGAGAGGGTTGAGGAGAAATAATATGCATACGCCGCTCTAATCGGTAGTAGATCAGACGGAGAAAAAGAAGTTAATTTTATAGGTACAAGGAGGCTAAAAAGATAGCAAAGAAAGCTGTCACCTTACCAAAGAACAACGCATATGAAAGCTTATATCAGAACCTGGAGAGCAAGAAAGGGGAGAAGGATGTCTTTAAGTTAGCAAGGGTTAGGGAAAAGAAAACAAGAGACTTGGGAAATATAAGGTGCATCAAAGGGGATGATGGTAAGGTTTTATTGGAGGATAATAAAATAAGGGAGCGATGACGGAGTTACTTTTCTAAGCTTTTCAATGGCAAGTTGAGTGAGTATTCATGGAGAAATGAGATAGGGGCTCAGGAGGGCAGCAAAACTATAGGTTTTACAGTCGTATTGGTAAAGAGGAGGTTGGAGGCGCATTAAAAAGATGAAGACTAGAAAGGCTGTGGGCCTGGATTGTATTCCTATAGAAATATAGAAGTGTTTAGGTGAAGAGGGGATAGAGTGATTAACAGAGTTTTTTAATGTCATTCTTAGAACTGTAAAGATGGCCCATGAATGGAGATTCAGTATAATCATCCCGCTTTACAAGAACAAGGGTGACATTTAAGATTGTAATAATTTTAGAGGTATTAAAGACTTAGTCACACTATGAAGATGTGGGAAAGAGTGGTTGAGGGAAGGTTGAGGAAAGACATTTCCATTTTACAAAACCAGTTTGGTTTTATGCCAGGTAGATTGACTACCAAAGCAATTCATCTCATAAGAAGGCTCATGGAAATGTATAGGGATAGGAAAAAGGATCTCACATGTTGTTTATAGATATAGAGAAAGCGTATGATAGAGTACCACGTGAGATATTATGGGAGTGTTTGGAGTAGAAAGAGGTGTCAAAGATGTATATCCGAGCTATCAAGGATATATATGAGGGAGTAAAAACAAGTGTGACGACCTCAGAAGGAGACACATAGGACTTTCCTATTGACATTGGGCTCTATTAAGGGTTAGCTTTAAGCCCGTTCCTTTTCATTACCATTATGGATGTACTCACAAAAGGTTTTCAAGACGAGGTACCATGATATATGCTATTTTGCTAATGATATTGTTTTCATCGATTAGACTAGGGATGGTCTTAACAGCAAGTTAGAGCTATGCAGACTTGCCTTAGAATCTAGGGGATTCAGATTAAGAAATCAAAGACTGAATATATAAAATGTGGGTTAAGTAATGAGGAAGCAAGTAGGGGAGAAGTCACCATGGGTTGGGTGGCAATACCAAGGGCCGAGAATTTCAAGTATATAGGCTCGATCATTAAGGAGAAATGAGATATTGATAAAGATATTAATCAATATATTAGAGTGGGATGGCAAAAATGGAGGAGTGCTTCTAGCTTATTGTGTGATAAGAAAATTCATATAGGATTGAAAGGGGTGGTCTGTTTTATGTTAGTCAGACCAGCTTTATCATATGGTTAAGAGTGCTGGCCAATCAAAAAGCCTTAAGTCCAGAGGTTGATAGTAGTAGAGATGAGAATGATTTAATGGGCATGTGGATATACAAGATTAGTTAGAATTATGAATGAAATGATTAGAAAGAAATTAGGAGCTGCACCTATAGCAGATAAGATGAGGGAGACTAAACTTAGATGGTTTGGCCACATTAAGAGGAGCAGTAAGGATGCACCAGTGAGGAGGTGCGAGATGATTAACTTTTCAGGATGTAGAAGAGGTAGAAGATGACTAAAGAAAAGTTAGAACGCGATTATTAGAAACGATTTGAAGTTTGTAGGTCTAATAGAGGATATGGCTCAGGATAGAAGTCCGTGGAGATATAGGATTAAGGTTGCAGATCATAGATAACGTGCTTCTAGTCCTTTCTTTGGCTTTTGTTTAAGTAGTAAAGTAATTGTTGTCATATTATACTAGTTGTAATTCTTTCTAGTGTGCAGTGTAATCCTGTAGGCTAGTAGATTGATCTCAGCAGGGGTATTATATCGCACCTCTGTTTGCTTGAGTTGTAGCCTCTTCGCAACTATGGTTCCTCCTTCCACCTCTAAATGTTTGATTGTAGACTGCTATTGGTTATATTAGTAGTATATCGCTGGTTGCTGCTTAAGGTATGTAAAATTCTTACCCCTCATCTATTGTTCATATTATGTTAAGTATTTAGGCCTTGTGTTGATAAAGTATTTTGTTAACCGATTTTCAATAACTAAATAGTTTCTTAAAACTTTTTATTTAGTTCTATCGAAAACGGTCTCTCTACATACAGTCATGTGAGTAGGGGTAAGGCCGCCTACATTTGGATCTCTTAAGACCCCGCAAAAGTGGGACCCACACAGGGCATAGTAGTTGTTGTTGTATTATTTTCAGACCGATTTGATAAATCTTTTTGTAAAATTCTTCAATAAATAAAACCTGCATTTCGATGTCTTTTCTTCTCCTCTTCACTTTATTAATCCTTAACCTAAAAAATAGATAAAATAAAGTAAATTAGATAAAATAATATATATAACATAACCTAAATAATTATTAAAAATGTGCATGAATTATAACTTAACAAATTCCCCAACACATAGACTTTGGATATCCTCGTGCAAAGAAATCTATGACTTAGCCTGAAAACAACACCTTTTTCTTATAAAGTCATACATAAATATGAAATTTACACTAGACATTGGCTTGCTTTAAAAATATTTTCATTCAAAATTAATTAGTTTTCCCTCCAACAAGTGAGCAACTACTAAACATCCAATTGCCTTCAAGAGTTTCTTCATCAGCCTCATAATATCTTTTTAACGAAGTAACATGAACAATGATCATCCATCTCTTTTAAAGATGCATACACCGATCAACTGGTCTAAGAAGTTTAAGATAGGAAAAATTATGGTGCAATATATATGGCTATAGAGATGAATGAATTAGAAGAAATAACTCATTGAAATTGAATCTAAACTTGCCTTGCTTTTTTTTGGGGGGAAAGTGGTTGGAGCCATTGATCGGCCGAAAAGGGGCATGACTCTCCCAACATGAGTTACTCTGCACATAAGGCTCAACTTGAGGCCTAACTTAAGAGGAAAATGTGCCGAGCCACCCACTCCTATCCATGTCGGTAATCTAACAATTTTCTTCTTCTTCTTTTTGTTTTTTATAAACTATTGTTGGCATGTTTCGAGTTGTAGATGACCCTGAATGGGGTTAACTTTTCTAGCACAAGTATTCTTTGTACACAAGCCACTTAAGGGAAACAAGTGTCGTACCACTTGAACCAGCCTATGTTGGTAAGCCAATGTTTTTCGTTCCTTTCTGTTCTCTCTTTTTTTGTTTTTTTAAACAAGATAAGAATAGTTACAATTTTAATAAGTTATTCTACTAATTCAATAGTCTAGGAGAATATATTAGGTCCTTTTATTGCTTCTAAAGTGGCTATATAGCTCAAATAAAATGGATAATCTGATAGTTACATATTAAAGAGATATATGAGGATCAACTCAAACTCCTCTTGAATGACATTTAGCATGCTCAGAAGTTTCACCGGTAAAGAAATAAACTAAAAATAGTAAAACAGAAAAATTTTAGGCAAGAAAGCCTAGCATAAACTCATATTGATGCATTATTTTATAAGAAAGACACAAAAGACTTTTTTTTGCTTTTTTTCTTTTTTTTTCAAGAATGAAAAATGCAGGATGCAACCCCCCACACTTAATTCATACATTCTTCCTAATGCATCCAAAATGATAAAAATAATGAAGATAAAGGAAAACTAAATGTATACTTTCCTGAAAATGTTGAATTGCCTCCCAACCAACGCCTTTGTTCACTATCATTGGCTCGATGCAAATAAAGCTTATGGATCTTCTAGTCAGATTTCCTCCACTAAGCATATCCAATATCCTTTATAAAAGTGCTTTAGCCTGTGACCATCTTCCTTCAAAATCTTATTAATAGAAAAAGATTTAATTTCAACAGCACCATATGGATATGTCTTTACTACGTCAGAAGGTCCTAGCCATCTAGAGTTTAACTTACTAGGAAAGAATCTCAATTTTGAATTACATAACAACACTGTTTCACCTATTTGAAATTCTTTCCTACTAAGCTTGGCATCATGAAAGGCTTTGGCTTTACTTTTGTAGATCACTAAATTATCATAGGCTTCTAGATGAATCTCTTCCAATTCTTGCAATTGTAATGTACGCTCCTTCCCTGCTAGGTCATAATCTAAATTACACTGCTTCACAACCTAAGAGGATTTATGCTCTAACTCTACAGGGGGATGACATGCTTTATCAAAAACGAACATATAAGGTGACATACCTATAGGTGTCTTGAATGCAGTTCTATAGGCGTGGAGAGCTTCATCTAACCTAAGACTCCAATCTTTCTTATCTGGCCTCACAACTTTTTCTAATATGCATTTGAACTCTTAGAGATTTTAGCTTGGCCATTTGTTTAGGATGATAAACAATAGACACCTTGTGAGTTACATGATATTTACCTAACAAGATAAAAAAATTTTATTACAAAATGTGTTCCCCTATCATTAATGATTGCTTTAGGCACACCATATCAATGCAAAATAAGAGATTTAACGTGCTTCACCATAGTTTTAGCATCACAAACTCTAGTAGCTACAACTTTACTCCACTTAGATATATAATCAACAAGTATAAGAATGTAAGTAACAGCAAAAGAAGAAGGAAAAAGGTCTTATGAAATCAACACCCCATAGATCAAAATCTCACAAACATACATATTATGCAGAGGCATTTGATTCCTTCTAGAAAAATTACTTGTCTTTTGGCATGCTTTACACCTTTTTACAAAATTCATAGGCATCTCTAAAAATAGTAGGCCAATAAAAGCCACATTTAAGAACTTTGTGTGCTATTTTTTTTTCCTTTGGTCTAAAATATCCCCCACCTTTAGAAGGGTGGTAGAAAGCTAAAATAGAATGAAATTTGCTGTCATGTACATAACACCTTATGATCTAATCTCTACAAAGTTTCCATAAATATGACTCATCTTAGACATTATATTTAGACTGGATCTTGTCTTCTCCTTTTAGGCTCTAGACAAATCGTTAAGAAAGATTTTGATAACTATGTAATTAACTATACCAGCATACCAAGGCAACCTATTAGTAACAACATAAAAAGTCTCATCAAGAAAAGAACCACTCAATGGATTACCACTCTCCCCATTTTCTAACCTACTTAGATGGTTAGTTACTAAACTTCTAGCTCCTGGCTTGTCTCTAATTTCCAATTGACATTCTTACAGTGGTAAGACCCATCTAATCAATCTAAGTTTTGAGTCATTCTTTCTCAACAGATGTTTAATAGCAGAATGATCAGTATAAATAGTAACTTTAACACCTAACCAATAAGGATGAAACTTTTCTAGATAAAAAAAAAAAACAACGTACGTTTCCTTTTCTATAACAGTGTAGTTACACTATGCTGGATCTAGAGTTTTGGAAGCATAATAGATCACATAAGGCACCTTCCTTACTATTTGACCTAGGACTGTCCGTACTACCTTATCACTAGCATCACACATCAGTTCAAAAGGTAAGACCCAAATATGGGGTTGGACTATTGAAGTGGTGGTCAATTTCAATTTTAATTAGTCAAAAACTCTCCTATAGTCCTCATTAAAATCAAATAGAGCATCTTTTGCAAGTAAAGCACATAAAGGATACACAATCTTAGAAAAATCTTTGATAAATCTTCTATAAAACTCAACATGACCTAAAAATAACCTCACCTCTTTGGCACACTTTGGATAGGGTAAAGATTGAATGATGTCTACTTTAGTCTTGTTAACCTCTAATCCATTAAATGACACTACATACCCTAGTATTACCTCATCCTCCACCATGAAATGACACTTTTTAAAATTAAGCACTAAATTAGTATCAATACAATGCTAAAGCACTAAAGTGAGATGATGTAAGCATTTATCAAATGAATCATCATGTACTATAAAATCATCCATGAAACTTCCATAATTTTGGTGATAAAATCAGAGAAAATACTCTTCATAAATCTCTAAAATGTAGGAAGAGTGTTACACAGACCAAACGGTAGCATTCTAAAAGCATAGGTGCCAAAAGGGCACGTAAAAGTGGTCACTTCCTGAAAGGATAGGTAAAAGTGGTCATTTCCTAATCCTTAGGAGCTAGAGAGACCTTAATAAAACCTGAATATCCATCAAGAAAGCAATAGTGTGACCTCCCAGCTAATCTCTCTAACATTTGATTCATAAAGGGCAAGGGAAAATGGTCTTTCTTTATGGTCTTCTTTAGCTTTCTATAGTCAATGCACACTCTCTAGCCACTCTGAACTCCACTAGATACTAACTCACCTTCCTTGTTCTAAACTACTATTGTCCCTTTATTTTAGGAACAATATGAATAGGACTTATCCATTCAGATCAAATATCAGGTATATCACTCTAGCATATAACCGCTTAAGAATTTCTTTTTGAACTAACTCCATCATAGGTGGATTCAGTCTTTGTTCTTAGGCTTAGCATATGATTCTAATGTGATTTTATGTGAACATAAAGTGGGGCTAAGTCCTTTAAGGTCTGCTAAAGTCTACCCTAATG
Source organism: Carnegiea gigantea (assembly GCA_029747015.1). NCBI lineage: Eukaryota > Viridiplantae > Streptophyta > Magnoliopsida > Caryophyllales > Cactaceae > Carnegiea > Carnegiea gigantea. The sequence continues at coordinate 536,097 of JAKOGI010000506.1, read as the reverse complement.
CTTTACTATGTTCTCTAAGAGTCCTAGTAATTTTATCCTCTTATTCAGATGTAAGTGCATCAAAGATTATAATAGATAAGGTCTCATCATCCCCTAAATAAGCATACTTAGGATTTTCAGGCAATGGTTTCAATTCTAGTTTAGGGAATGAAATGCAAAAGGGTGGCAACTTTGTGTGACTTTCAGGCAATTCTAATTTCTTAGGTCTGTTAATTACGTGCAGTTCCAACAGACACTCTATGATATCTACTACATCATCATCAACATGGTATGGCACATTTTAAAACACAAATTGATCCAAACCCTAAATAAGCATGGTTAACAATTCATTGTCATGAGATAATTCATAAATATGATGGGACAATTCATCGATCACATCAAGTGCATGAAGATAGTTCGCATCAGTAGTGTGAAATAATTATGAGAGAATGGCTCACCCTAACATGGGAGCCTGGCACTGTATATATAATAGAGTACATACAAGTTAAATTGCATGTATACCCCTATTTATCCTCTATTACACCCCCTTAATCTGATCGGGGGAACGCACGAACAGATTGGTTCTATGTAACAAGAAGGGCTGAGAGGATAAACCTTTAGTAAAAATATCAGCAACTTGTAAGCTAGTAGGGATATAACGTATAACAAGATCTCCATCAGCAAATCGCTCCCAAACAAAGTGGTAATCCACAGCAATGTGTTTGCTACGATCATGCTGAACAGGATTGGTGGACATGTAGGTAGCACTAAGGTTGTCACAGTATAAGCGCACGGGCGACGTGATAGTGATGCCAAGGTCATCAAGAAGCTTTCGAACCCAGACGGTTTCTGCAACAGTGTAACTAATAGCCCTGTATTCAGCCTAAGTGGAAGACTTGGAAACTGTGAGTTGCTTTTTGGAGCACCAGGCAATAAGGTTGGGGCCAAGAAAGACTGCATAACCAGTGGTGGAGTGACAGGAATCGCGACAACTTGCCCAATCAGTATTAGAATATGCAATGACTAAAGACGGCGAATGCGACGATCGGAACCATAAACCATGCTCCAAGGATCCCTGTAAATAACGGAAAATATGCTTGACAGCATGGAGGTAAGTAGTGCAGGGAGCATGCATAAACTGGGAAACTACATGGACCGTATATGCAATGTCAGGTCGAGTCATAGTCAAGTACTGTAATGCTCCTACCATACTCCTATACTGGGTGGGGTCTGTAAGTAACTCAGCATCAGAGAGAGAAAGAGGGGTTCGCACAGCAGAAGGAGTTCTAACAATTTACTTGTCTGAAGCTGAAATTTGTGGAGTAAATCAAGGACATACTTCTGTTGGGTGAGAAAAATGCCTGTAGGCGAGCGAACCACTTGAATGCCTAGGAAGTAATGAATATCTCCAAGGTCTTTCATTGCGAACTGCTGAGAAAGAAGGGCAATAAAATGTTGAAGCATAGCTTCAGAATTGCCTGTCAGAACAATGTCATCAACATATAGTAGGAGAACAAGAATATGAGAGTCAGTGCGAGAAATAAACATAGATGGATCAGCATGACTACATGCAAAACCATGAGACAATAGAAAGCTGCTAAAGCGATGAAACCAAGCTTGAGGAGCTTGTTTCAAACTGTATGTAGCATTTTTAAGTTTAGAAACATGCCTCGGAAAAGCTGAGTAAACAAACCTAGGAGACTGTTTCACGTAAACTTCCTTAGTTAAATTTCCATGGAGAAATGCATTCTTGACGTCTAACTGTCAGAGAGGACAATTGAAAGAAACAGCTAAGGATATCAATAAGCGAACAGTAATAGGTTTAACAATGGGACTGAATGTCTCATGGTAATCAATACCTGCTTGTTGATAAAAGCCTTGCGCCACCAACCATGCCTTGTACCTCTCAACATTACCATCAGAATGATATTTTACTTTATAAACCGATTTACACCCAACAAAATTGTGGTTAGCATTAGGAGATACCAAGTCCCATGTGTCATTAGCAATTAAAGCCTAATACTCCTCTGTCATAGCATCCACCCACTTGGGGTGTTTGGAAGCAACAACAAAGGAAGAGGGTTTGACTTCAACAAGAGTCGAGGTAGGCGATAAGATATGCTTGGGTTTCACTATGCCGAACCTGGCGCGAGTTTGCATAGGGTGGACATTACGAGGTCCGATGCGGGTAGGAAGAAGTGATGGGCTGGGCTGGGAGAAGGTCGCGGTGTGGGCCGGGCCGGGGTCAGTAGTGGGAGATACGGAGTGAGCTAGGCTAGCAGAGACAGTAGGTGGATCAGGCTCAGCGACCGAGATGGACAGGGCAGAGCTGACACGTTGGCCATGCTCGAAGGAAACGCGGCTAGGGGAGTAAAGCCCAGCAGCATGTGAAGGTGGGCTGTCCTCAAAGAAGGAACTAGGGCTGGGGAAGCGAGACCCAGCAGGGGAAGACGGGAGACCAAGGTTAGACCGATAGGCAGGCCCAGATGTATGGGCCATTGGACACAAGGGGTCGGGCTGGGAAGAGGCAAGAGAGACAGCCTAGTGCATAGGAGGTCGAGACACTGCAAACCTAGCAAAAGATATACAAGGAGACATGGTATAGGTAAGGGTGAGGATTGACTGGGGATCAAAGACATAGGAATGAGTCAGCTGCAGAGATTTGCAAACCAGTTGAGAAAAGGGCCAATGTGATTCATGAAACGAACATGCCTACTAATGTAAACTCATCCTGAAACTGGATCAAGACACCGATATCCCTTGTAGTGGGCTACGTATCCTAAGAAAACACAGCTCATTGACTAGGGTTAAAGCTTAGTTGCAGAAGAAGCCATAAAGTTTGGAAAACATGCACACCCAAATGGTTTAAGAAATGAGTAATTACGCACTCTTCGAAATAAAACTCCAAAAGGTGATTCATGGTTTAAAACAGGGGTGGGAAGTCTATTAATGGTGTAGATAGTAGCAAGGGCAGCATCAACCCAAAAATAGGCAGGCACAGAAGCATTAATAAGAAAAGTCCAAACCATTTCAAGAATATGTCGATACTTGTATTCTGCCACCCCATTTTGTTATTGGGTATCAGGACAAGATTTATGAAAATAAATGCCATGTCTATTAAATAAATCAAGCATAGCAGAGTTGTCAAACTTGCGACCCCCATCGCTCTGAAACATTTTAATTTTGCAGTCAAATAAGTTTTCTACCAAGGCCTGGAACTTAGTAAATATTTCATGGACCTCAGACTTACGTTTCATGGGATATAGCCACGTAAAACGAGAAAAATCATCAACAAACAAAACATAATATTTAAACCCATGATGAGATTGAACTGGGGATTGCCAAACATCAGAATGAATCAATTCTAAAGGAGAAACTGTTCGATGTTCAGCAGAAATAAAAGGAAGTCTATGAGATTTAGCTAAGTTACAAGTGGTACATAACTGAGAGAAAACCGAGTTAACTCGAACAAAACTGTTTTTCTTTAAAGTTTCTAAAACACTAGCTCCACAGTGACCCAACCGACGATGCCAGAGATCAGCTGATTCTGTCAAGGCAACATTGGTAGGAATAGGGGCAGGGATAGCATGAACAGGAACAGTATAGACAGGACCCAAACTCGAAGCCTACAAAAGGACATCACCTGTGATGTTGTCCTTAACACAAACAAAAGACGAGTTAAATACAATAGTGCAATTGTTATCCCAACACAACTGTCAAACTGAAAGCAAATTATATTGCAATTTAGGCACATGAAGGACATTCTTAAGGGTGAGGGGTCGGGCTTTGGAGGCAAGGCTTGTGGTGCTAACATGCTTAATAGGAAGAAGGGTCATCACCAACTTTAACCAAAGCATTGCTAGTGTAAGCAATTTTAGAAAGTAGATTATCGTCATCAGGTGTCATGTGAGAGGCAGCAGCGGAATCAAAGTACCAAATTTGTTCATCAACAGTAATAGGATTGAACGTAGCATATGCTGGGCGCACTGACAAAGGGTGAGGTGAATAGCGATTAGGGCAATGAGAAGCAGAATGCCCAAGAGCATGACATATCTGACAGACAATGTTAGGAGAGGAACCTAAGATGCCCTCAGTTTGGTGAGTTCCTACAGAAGATTGATGAGTAGGAGTAGTAGGGAAGCAAACAATACCAAACGATGAATCAACTGCATTACACATACTAAAACCTGCAGACCCACCCTTAGAGGATGCCGTAGAGGTATGAGTGGATTGAGACATGACACCCTTACTCTTGTTGTTCCGATTGCATCGCCCATTATTGCGATTATTACGTGTCCCTTTGTTGTTGCCATTGGACCGAGTACCGGAGCCACCCCCTTGCCCCTGACCATCACTAATGGTCATCACAAACGCCTGATGGGTAAAGGGTCTATGATCTTTTTTGTATTTAAGGCGTTGCTCAAAGAAAAGTAATTTTGACCTTAAATCATCAAATGATGTAGAACCAGGAAGCATAGAAAAGGTTATAACAAAGGAATCGTAGTCGTCTGGCAAACCAACAATAGTAAGCTGAATTAACTCTAAATCAGAAATAGCAGATTGGATGGCCGCTAAAGAATCAGCAATTATTTTAATGGAACGTAAGTAAGAGTCCTTAGATTGATCGGATTCCAAGCTAATATTAGTGAGCATACGTTTTAAGTCAGGGGGCGAGCAAGACTGGCCATATTAAAGCGTGACTCAAGACGTTGCCAGACCTGAATAGAGTGCGGCAAGTCATGTACCTCACTAAGAGTATCCTTGGAAATTGTAGCAAAGAGCCAAGTGTAAAGCAACTGATCCACCCGAAGCCAATACCCATATATAGGATTAGGTTGAGACGTGCTATGGGGACTAAGAACGTGGGAAACCGGCTGAGAGATAGAGCCGTCGAGCATACCGTAAAGTTGATGCATTATAACGAACCCAATAAATTGAGTGCGCCACGATAAGTAGTCATCAACAGAGGCCAACACTATTGTCACATATGTAGTGATGTTAACAGTCCAGATCGTGGGCGGCAAGGATGGAAGACTAGCTAACGGCTCAAGACCGAACCCAGCACCCACCGGCCAAGTTGGGCCAGGCAGTGGGTAAGACCCGAACCCGGCAGAATACACTGGGGCATTACGGGAGGAGGCGCTGAGAACCGACGACTATGACGCGTTCCCGTACTTAGCGAATGACACAGACAGTGTGGCCGGTAGTGGTAGGGTCCAGGAATACAGCGGGACACATGTCCTGGTGGATGGCCATGGCTGGGGCAGAGAAACGACGGCAGAGAAGGGAAGTGGCGGTGGAACAGAAGGTGCACCGCAGAGAGGGATCGAGGTGAGCGCCGATGAGGAGGCATCAACAGGATACGACGCAGTCAGGGGTGGTGTGGAAGAGGCCACCGGTGTAGAGGGGGAGGACCCATCGGTGCTTGGCGGGGCCATGAGAGGGAGTGAGGGTTTGCAGGGTTACATGGGAGGCAAGAAACCCAAAAAGAAAACCCTAGCAGCGGAAGTAAAGGGATTAAGAGAGCCAAAAGAATTAGACAGCTCTTTTGTGCTCTGATACCATTGTGAGATAATTATGAGAGAATGGCTCACCCCAACATAGGAGCCTCGCATTATATATATAATAAAGTACACACAAGTTAAGTTATATTTATGCCCCTATTTATCCTCTATTAAATAGGAAATCTCATGGCATCAAAAAATATTGAACTTAGTAACTTTACCATCAAATTCTGTAGTCAATATTCCTTCATACACATCTATTTTTGTCCTAGATGTTTTAAGAAATGGTCTACCAAGGAATATCAACATGTCATGGCATGCATCATCCATGTCCAATATACAAAAATCAGCAAGACAAATAAGCTCATTGACTTGGATTAAGGCATCCTCTAAGACTCTATTTGGGTATGCATTGCTCCTATCAGTTAACTGAATGATTAGACTAGTCTTCTTTAACTCCTCTAAGTTCAGTTTATCATAAACGAACCTAGGCATTACATTAATGGAGGCTCCTAAATCAAGCATGGTTCCATCAAAGCGAATATTTCCACTTTTATAAGGAATAGAGAATACATCTGGGTCCTTACATCTAGGGGGGGAGTTTCTTTTGAAGCACAACAAACATGTTTTCCCCCACACTTACCTTTTCATTCCCTTTCAATTTGCATTTTGCAGTGTGAAGCTCTTTAAGGAACTTAGCATAATAAAGCATCTACTTAATGGCATCTAGGAGATGGGTGTTGACCTCTACCTTCCTAAATGTTTTATAAGATCTCTTGGTTTGCCTCATCTACCCTAGAAGTTCTCCATCTCAGTCTACTAGGAAAATATGGCAATAGCTTATAAGATTCCTTCTTCTCACGTCCCTCCTTAGCATTAAAGGTGGGATCTCGATCCTTGCTTAGTTCAGGCTCATTGACCTGTATTTCATGTTCTTCATCTCTACTCTTTCTAGGTTCCTTCAACTCTTCCCACTCCTATGTGTCATGGCACTCACATTTTTCTTTGGGTTTTGGAAAGCTTGAGATCGCAACCTATATTACATTTGGGCATGTAGGTTTCTAACTTTCGTATCCGTAGCAGTCTACCTCTCTTGGACCTGTTTAAGAGTCATTTTCATATTTTGAAACCTAGTATCAATTTCCTTTTTCTGGTCATCCATATTTTTTATAACTTGATCTAAAAGAAAATTTTTTCTATCCTAAGTAGATGGTTGACCTAGTGGTTTGTCAAAACCTGGGAGATTTCGATCCTAAGTCCATACCGAAGGTTAGGGTGGTCTCTCTATCCTTCATTATTAGTGTTGGAATATGGGCTATACTTTCTTTGACCTTAGTTAGAAAACATAGCATTCACATCCCCCCTAAAGTGTAGGGCATGCATCAGTAGCATTTCCCTCTAAATAGCAAATATCACATGGTACTGCTTTCTGAATTCATCTAGTGATGAGTTTGTTGAGCATAGCAGTGATCTGAAATAATTGTGCCTTTACAGATGGACCTAAACGAAGATATTAACCTTCCTAAACAGGGATTTTCTACTTCTAAATTGTTGGGTATTTTGGGTCATAATATTAAACAATTCTCTAGCGTGAGTTGGAGTCTTATTTCTATCCATAGGCAATAAGCCTTCATAAAAATATTAGATTAATAATTGTTCAGAAATTTGATATTGGGGCAACTAACACATAATCTATTAAAACATTCCTAATACTCATACAAGTTTCTCCATTCCTTTCTTTAATGCCACATATTTCTTTTTTAATGTATCCAATTCTAGATGCTGGAAAGATTTTTTTCTAAAAAAGCTTCATGAACTTGAGTTGATGTAGTGAGTGTTGCAGGGGCCAATTAATATAGCCCAATCTTTGGCCTTATCCTGAATTGAAAAAGGAAAGACTCTCAGCTTAATTTGACACTAGGTGATGCCCTTAGGTTGCATGGTCAAACATGTAATAATGAACTCATTAATATGACGATATGGATCCTCACTAGGTAATCTATGAAACTTAGACAGTAAGTTTAAAAATTCAGAGTTTAGCTTCAGTGGTCAATCTAATGCAGGATAAATAATAGACAAAGGTTGTGTTTCCAAATTAGGTGTAACAAGTTCACATAAAGTAGTTATCTTAACTTTAATAACCTTAGAACTTACCGATTTAGAACTTACAGATTCAGAATCACTTGCTTTACTTTCAAACTCCTTCAACATATGCTTTTTTTTTTCTTCGATCATCAACCACTCCTTAATATTATAAACTGAAACAACCTACTAAAATAAAATACTAGAGTTAAAACAAAACAATTAAAGTAGTAAATTAAATAGATAAAAACTAACTGATTTTATTTTCCTTCCCTGGCAACGGCCCCAAAATTTACAAAATTTGTCATAGAGCTACAAATTAAACCACTACTAAGGCTTTTAAATAAGAATATAACATAGGAAAGTAGGCATCTATCCCACAAGGAAAGATATAAGAACAAGCTACTTTCAGTCCAATTAAATTTACTATTCTAATTTTTTTACTTTTTTCTTTTAATTGCTAAAATAAATCAAATGAAACAAATAAAAATTAAAAAAATTATTTAATATTACTCAAAATATGCTAGTCTTGCTTCTTGAAATAAAATAGTAAACACTCAACCTAATTATTCTAGAAAAAATAAAAACAAAAATATTCTCACAATATTAAGCTGAAAATTAAACAATAAATACCAAGCAGAAAATTTGTGTCAAAATTCAGAGAGATAACCTCAATTAATAATCTGAAAATTCTTAAATTTATATTCTCACAATTATATCTAATTAATTTTAGAAAAATAAAACAAAATAATTGCAAAAAATAAAATATGAATATAAAATATAAAATTAAACAACTAATAAACTACACTTAAACAAATATAAAAATAAATAATAAAATTACCCATATTGTAAAATCTAATTTTCTAGACTTATCAAACCCTTAAAATGTAAAAGGAAAAACAAAAAGATAAGTTTTAGATTTATTAAAGTGAAAATCTGTATGTATCCAATTCACAAAATAATTCTAAAAAATTATCAAATGATTTCCAAAAATTCAAAATTAAATAACAACATATTAGGATTCTATCTAAACCCTAAAGTGGCATAAAATATATAAAAATGCAAACGGAACTATTTTTAACCTAATTTCTATCAAATCTATAAATAATAGCAAAAATAGAACTGAAAATTAATCTAAAAATTAAACCACATTAAAAATCTAAATGTAATTAATCTAAAATTACTAAGATACACCTAAAATACTACTCTTTTGCGGGGGTAAATGAAATTTAATATTAAAGTATATAAAATTAAGAATAAAAATTAACAAACTAAATAAATCAACTAAAAAGCAAACAAATTATCAAAGACACTAAATTTAAGAAAACACTTAGCATAATCTATATCCACCATGCAAATTAATATTTATCATTAACACACAAATTAATTTTTCCATGACTTAGACAATGGAAGACCCCCACCAACAGACCTTCTCTGTTTTTCCTTTCCTTATAATTTGATTAGATCCAGCTCTAATATAAACCTTACTAACTTTGATAACCCTAGCACCAGTGCAAGAATTTAATCAAACTAGAGCATTAATCATTAGAAAATCATCATCTAATACCTTGTAACCAATTTACCAGCAAATTGATTTAACAAAGATCCGGTTTTCTAATTAAAAGAGATGGGTTTGAGCCATCCATGATCAATTAGGGTGATGCTTATCCTCAAAACACTAAAGCTTTTATGTACTTAAGCCCTTTAAACTATCATATGAATTCATATTAAACTAATTAGGATGCATTCTAATTAATATAATATAAATATCATGAACAATCAACACAAACCATTATAAAATCGTACAATAAAAATCAATTAGATAACAAAGCACAAAACTTATTTCAAAACAATTAATTTAGCATGGTTTCAAATAGATTATGCTAAGTATAAAAACTATTTGCTCATATTGAAAATCAAAACATAAAAATTGTCCCAATAGTTCATGTTTATTAATAAAAGTTTAACTAAATAAAAAAAATACTAAAAAAATACTATGATGATGGCGTTGAAGGTGCCGACATGAAGCCGATGGTAAGATAGTGATGTGTGGGGGTGCTGGTGATGAGATGATGAATTGTGATGATTATATGGGAATGGAGATGATGGTGATGATGATGAAGGGCGGTAATGGAGAAGATAATGGCTGGACATGTAGGAGTTGTGGTGGTGAAGAGGTTACTAGAAGATGATGGATGTGGTGGCTTGAAGTGTTGAATTTATAGTATAATTCTACTAGGGGTTTTACCTAGTCTAAATAAATCATTATGAAAATTAATATTTTTCATAAAGCATTATTTTCCTACTGACTTTATAAATCTTCTTGTAAAATCCTCCGATAAATAAAACCAGCATTTCAATGTCTTTTCTTCTGCTCTTCACTTTATTAGCCCTTAACCCAAAAAATAGTTAAAATAAAGTAAATTAGACAAAATAATATATATACTATAACCTAAATAATGATTAAAAATATGCATGAATTATGACTTAACACTATAGTTGGACTCCAGAACTTACTAAAGAAGCTAAGGATGGTTGGCTGAATGTAGGTGGGAAAAGCTCCCTAATACCTGAAGAATAAGACCTGAGGGCCAAACACAGGGACCTTTCATTGCTAGGGATTGATGATAATTCTTGTGAAAGTATCTCTATTACTTTATAGAAGGATGATTTTGTAGAGTAGTTGTTTAATGGAAGGATTCTTTGACATTGATTATAAAAATATGGTTTTGTGAATTATTGGCTTATGTGAGTCTTTTTTGATGTTGACTATAAAAGTATGATGTTGTGAGTTGCTGGCTTACGGGAGCATTTTTTATATTAATTATGAAAGTATGATTGTGTAGAATTGTTGCCTTATGGAAGTACTGTTTGATCTAGATTATGGAAGTATGCTTTTGTACAATTTAAGGGAGTATTCATCATTATTGATTTTGAATATATAAGGGTTTACATATGTACATGTGCTTACTTGTTCTTATTTAAATTACAAGAGGTCAAATATGAGACACTTAGAGGTGAGCACAATATTGAAGAGAGACACAAGAGGTGGAAAAGCAATACCATGGGATTTCAGGTGGATGGAACAAGAAATCCACCGTCTAAGGGTTGGGCAATAGTGTTATCATGTTTGACAAACCCCCCCCCCCAAAAAAAAAGCCCCCACTAATACTACCTCCACTGGTTTTGTATACATTCCCTCAATACATTCTAAGCTACAAGCGGACTTGAAATAAACTCTCACCAACTTGATGATCAGAAAAAGCTTGTGGATGATTAGTGGCAGTAATTTGAGGAGGCAATGAAACTCATTCACTACTTTAATTGCAAGTTTAGATGTTGTCTAGTTCTAATTCTCATCCATCTAGTTCTCTGTAGCTTCTTTAAAGAGTTTAAGTATTAATCATTTGGCAGGATTGTTGAACTTGTGATGGTTTGACGCTATGTAACTCCTTAGGTGTTGGTTTGTGTACCTTACGAAGTTGTTTACTTGAGGTTTATCTATTGTGAGACACGGTTATATGGATAGTAGTTTATGTTCTTAAATGGTTGAGGTTTTATGCATTTGAGGATGTGTGGGGTGCGTCGATAATTTATTGAATGTTAAAGGAACTCATGTATGTATAGGAAATGCCGAAAAAATAGCTGAAAATATGTAGAAAATAATTCTATATTTTGCGGCTGAATAGAAATCAGACGCTAAAAATTAGCAATCGAAACAAAAAATCAGATGCTAATAGTGTTGAATTATTTGACAATAAACTGTAAGTATCCAATGCCAAAGTCTCCAATTATCCAAAAACACAGTCCTCAATTAGGCATCGAAACTGCCATCTATTGTTATTAGCATGAACCTTATATGACACTCAAATTAAAAAGCATACACTAATAGTCTTAGTTTCTTATTCGATGGTAATACAGTCTATTGTTCAGCTCGACTCCAATACGATGCTATTACCTTCAGAAACCTGAATTTAACACTGAATTTATTTAGCAATAATGGGCTTGATGATAGTTTTTCGTTCGATGCGAATCCAACACTGGGCTATTTTAGTGTTGGATTTTTAAGTTTGGCAATGGATTTTTTCGGTCTCTAACGCCGATATCTCTTGTAGTCTGAGTAACTCCTGAAAAGATTATATAAATAATGGAAAGTAGTGGAGCTCAAATAATTTAGCTACTTAGAACTTTATAAAGTGCATGTCTGTAATAGTTAGATACTGAATAATAACAAAAGCACATTTCTTGTTTAAAATCTTGTTTGAATACCAAATGATCAGCCTCACGAATCTTAGAAAAATTTACACTTTGGTACCTCCAGTTTTAGCATATTCACACGTTAGACCAGGTTTTGAAAATCTTTACAATTTGTTACCTCTAGTTTTGGTACAAGTGACTTTCTGCTGCTTTTTATCTATAATTTAATCCTTGAACTTTTAGAAATTGCATAAAAGCCCCTGAAAAGGATTAGCTATGCAAATAAGCTATTTTTAGGATTTTTTCACGAAATATGCTTAATTTAACTTCTTATAATGGCTTTACTGATACTAATTATCACAATCTACTACTTATATTTTATATATTATACTTTATGTTATAGGCCCACCATACTTAGCAAAAATAAGTAAAAGTTAATTAGAGAGTTTCGACTGTTACCTAAACTTAGTCTATGTTGGACCCTGGCGTTCTTCTAGCTTCCAATTTACAGAGATTGCTAATCTCAACCGCACCTTCCTTAGATCAGGCACAGCACAGATTTGTTTCGTTTCCTATCTCAGACCGTAGTCACTAATTAAGTTTTATATTTTGAAGGATAGTGAGACTTTAATCAAAAAATTATAATATTTAAGACATAAAGTTCGATTGAATAACATTCCTTACTGGGAAACTTCTTTTATTGAAAGCTTGAAAGTGGTTGTATTACAATGGAAAACTGGAAGAGGGACTTAAACTAAGATCATTAGAGATACTTGCTCCTAGAGAAATGTAGAATCCCGACTTCTCTTTTGCTGAAGAATACTCAAATGACCGTGTCCTTTCTCAGCATTCGACCTTTCTATTTATAGAGGGGATGGGGGTACCTAGGATGCTCTAATAGTTATAGTACATAAAGATTTTTTACATGGCTACAATACACACTAATGGCTACAGTACACACTCATTTTACAAACCGGACACTTATCACAATAGTACAACAATGGGACAGCTACTTTTTAGAACTTTTAATGATGATAAGACTAGTCATCATTATTGAGATTTTGCATGCTTCCATCTCCAATTATATCTTTCAGACTATCATTATCTGGATAATCATCAAAATCTTCATCAATTTGCTTAAGATGCTCTGGGTCCCATTCTTCAAATAATTCAAGGAGATATTTCTTCCCTTTTTCTGATAAGAATTTTTCAGCTCTAACATCAAAGAGATAATCAAAGATATCTTCTGACACTGCTCCTTCCACATTCATGTAGTCTTTAAATTCATTATCATAGGCGAAAGTAGTGTTTCCATATACGTTAATATTTTTCCTCGTTCGATTAACGCCCAACATTAATGATAAATATTGAAAAATCCAATAGCCCTTGATAAAGCAGGATCAGTAACTAGATGTACTGGATTTCCATGAATCCAATTTTGTCGTTGATCATTGAGATCGTCATAATCAATGATTTGGACAAGATAATGGGCTAGTTTGGCTTTTTCATTTTTATATTCAATTAGAGCGCTATAAACCTCTAAAGCTAGGCATCTGCGAACTGAAATTTTTGTTGGACCTTCAGGAGATGTAAGAATCCAATGGATCCTTTTGAACATGCATTGCTGGAATTTAGTTAAGGTTAAAAAAAATAGGAACTTCGGATCTGAGATCTCTATGAAGTAAAGTACCATCTTGTATTTTCAGGCTTTATAAACAGGGTCATTTGGAGATAATGAATTTGTTGGGAAATAAATACCACCAACTTTAGATCTATCAAAAAAATAGATCGTTGTACTCTAAGACTCCTAAATATCATAGGAATAATGATGATAGAAGTCGATGCAGGCTACAAACCACTCATTGAACCATTTCTCTTGAACATGAGAACTTATTTTTTCTTGGATATCATAAGGACGTTGTGGGTAATTAACTTGTAACTCTAAAAGGAAAAATCTTTGGGCCATTAGTTAGGAAGTAGATAGTAGACCAAAACGTGATCTACTTTTTATATAGAATTCTAGGTTCTCGATAAGGACTTTACTAGAAGGCGTAACCCGTTCTAGTAGGAATGGCATTTTATTAAGGATTTCCTTCTTTTCTGACAGGAGGTCTGCTTTGATAATCACTATTGATGAGTTCTTGAGTTAGACTGTCTACCAGAGAGTTCTTCAATCCCTGTATATGTTCAATAGAGAAGAAAAACTGATTAAGCCATAATTGTCAATACAGGAGTCTCCCTTGCGCTTGCATATTTGATAAATTCTTGTTCATAAAATCAAGCATTCTTTTGCAATCAGTTCGAATAAAAAAAGATTTTAGGGCTAAAAAATTAAAAACTTTTCAATTCCCCTTATGACAACAAGGATTTCCTTTTACATCATGGGATAGTTGCATTCTGTTTTATTAAAGCTTCCACTGCAATATTTGCAAAGATTTTCTCCTTCTTTGATTTTGAGTACCGCACTCAAGTGTTCATTGCTGGCATCTGTCTCAAGAATTGAATAATCTCCCTCATTAGATAAATTAAAAATAGAAAGATTTTTACACATCTTTTTGAAGTTCTGGACAATTTTTGAATCATTGGTAGTCCATGTCCACATCACATCTTTCTTGAGCTTTTGTTGCAATGGTTTTCTTAGTTTAGCCAAATCTCTAATGAAATCTGAAACATAGGTAAGGCATCCAAGAAATCTTTCTAACTGCTTCCTATCTTCAATCCTTTTAGGAAAATTTTTTATTTTTTCTAGAATATGCTTTGTAGAATAATCTTTCATGCTTTTATCTCTAGACCTAAAAACTCAATTTCTTGTTCAGCATAAATGCACTTGTTTTTTTCAAGTATAATACCATGATCAATGCATCTTTAGGTGACAGCCAAGACATCATCTTTGTGTTGCTCTATAGTTTTGGAAAAGATAAGGATATCATCAATGTAAACTAAATAACAATGATTAAGGTCTTTGAAGATATTATCTATTCTTCTTTGGAATATTTAGGGTGCATTTTTAAGACCAAATGGCATTACTATCCATTCATAATATCCTTGTGAGGCACTAAATGTAGTTAAAGGAACACTTTCCTCATCCATTTTTATCTGTCAATAACCGCTTTTGCAATTCATTTTTGAGAATCAAGAGGCTCTCTGAATTCTGTTGAAAAGGACTGTTTTGTTAGGAATATAGTAACCATCAAAGATAGTATTATCATTAAGCTTTTTATAATTGATTACTATTTTAGCTTTTTCTCTTTTTTCTTCGGCATGATTTCTTACCATGAAAGCAGGACTGGTGTGAGGACTCTTACTATGTCTAATTATCAATCTTTTATCCAGAAGTTCTTTGATTTGTTTATTAAACTCTTGAATGCCTTGGTGGGTATACACCATTTGTTTAACCTTAATAAAGTGATTTTAGCAAATGCTTTGTCTTTATCCCAAAATTTTAGAGGATTATCAAAGTAGAGTTCTTTACATAATCTTTCTTGTTATTCAACAATCTGCTCTTTAACGGATAACTCAAGTAATAAGATTGTTAGAGCTATTTCTCTTTATGCAGGCATTACCTTCTCACCACGCTGGCTATATGTAAATTCAATTTTTTGATGAGTGTAAGCCTTACTTAATTTTTCAATAGGAATTGATTGACCATTAATTGTAAATATTATTTGGTTTATGGTTTGGGTGCATGGATAATATAATCTTTAGAAATTATTTCCAATAATCTTATCATGAGAGGGTTGATTAGTAACTCATAGAACTGATGTAATGCATTGAACTCCTCCTAATTCCATGGATAACCCTTCTATGGCTTCATTGTGGCTCATAACAATATTATCAGCTATCCTTATTTGTAAAGAATTTTTAGCTCTTTTCCATATAAATTCAGAAAATAATAATCTTTTTGCAAAGCATACACAACAACCACTCTCTATGTAAGCACATAGTTCATATTTATTATATCCCTCTAAACATACCTTTATTGGGATATAGATACTATTAAGGTTTGTATTGGTAGCTTCATTGCATATTTCTATAGTCATATTTTTGACTAATTCGTCCTCATAGATGGGTTTACTAACAATTTTAGTTTTGTACCCAATGACTTTTCTATTTAGACTCTTAATTCGATCTACATTGGGTCTTGCAGCCTCAAAAGTCATTCTACTTATTTCACTGGTCATGCTAATTGTATTATCTTCCTTAAGCTCTTCTTTAATGGATGAAGATCCTTCTCCCCAATCTGACCTTGTACTCATACTTCTTAATAATTGGGGTTTAATGGTGATTTTACCTTCCTTATTAATCTTTATTATATTTTTATTATTGATCTTTGTAGGATTGGCAAGGCTAGATATCTAAGAATGGTCGACTTTTATCTTTTGAAGATTGGACTTAATCCTCTGGATCTTTTGCATAGGGTAGGACTTTCAAATTTCTCTGCTTTTATCATTATTACCTCAGTCTTAGGATCTATTGTATTATCTAATTTGTAGATAATTTTTCAAAACATCCTTAAAGGATATCGTCCTTTTATGTCTATCCCAACTGTTTTTATCTTAAGGGATAGAAAATTTTTAGCAGATTCATCTTTTAGACTCATATAATATCCAGGTCGACAGTTGAAACCTACTCACTCATTACATAAATTGGTTTTTATCCTAGTGATGATCTGATTATTAAATTTGATGCGCCTAATATCACAGAGTAAAGCGTAAAGATCAACATCTTTACCATAATATTATAATGGAGTGATTTGAACTTGGACACTTCCGACATGGATATACCTATATTTTCTATCTTTGTTATGCTTAAAGATATTCTTCCAATTAATAAGATTAACTTCCCCAACGTCATACTCACAATCCTTTATCTCAAGATCTCCTTCCATCATTTCACATATATATTTGCTTTTTAATTGAAAGATGGATTTTTTATAAATCATGTCTTTTTGGATTTTGGGAAGAATCCAATCTCCTTTGACTTCTTCATGATCATTGTCTACAACAAACTCTTCTCCTTGAAGATCACCAAGGCTAACCGAGCTACTTTTCATCATATGACTTGTTTCTTCATAATTACTTTCTTCATATTCATTGTCCAATATAATTTCAACAATTCCTTTGTTGTTACATAGGGCTAGGTCTAATGCCTCATCTTCACTAAGCTCAACATAATCTAGGCTTCTCAAGGCTTCAATAAGTTTGTTATTCTTCCTATTTTTGCATTCATTAGCAAAATGCCTTACTTCTCCACATGCCCAATATTTGCAGTTGTTTTTTCCTGCCGGGCAATAAGCAGCTTTCCTAAAAAACCTTCGTTTTTTAGGACTTGGTTTGTTGTAATATTCTCTTCTATATTTTTCGCCTCTCTGTTTGTTAAAGCTCTTTTTCTTATAAAATTTTCTTTTTCTTGTTTTCTCAGGTTCCTTTTCCCATTGGTGAGGTGAATCCCAGCAAGTTAAGAACTGCTTCTTAATCTTCTTTTGCTTTTGAAAATTAAGACATTGTTCATTGACCCATTTTTGTAAATAGAAAATTCTTGAACCAAGGGTATCAACCACATTTGTGCGTTCGAACCATGCCATGTATTTTTCATTAATTATAGAATTTATAGGCTATGACAATTTATCATAGAACATAGCAAAATTTGTTTCATTATGCCTAATTTTGTAATAGTATTGACTGAATTCAGTAATATAATTTTGTAGATATCTCATATCCCATAGTTCTATATTATTAATCTTTCTTTGCTATTCTCATGCTTTTTCTTCAGAATTAAGTTTAGCTCCAATAAATTCAGTTTCAATTTCTTTGCACAAATTTCTGAACATAGTAGCCGGTGTTTCCATCACTCTTAATGTACTTTTACCATCTTTACTTAATGAATGATACCAGTCAGCTACAGTGCCAAAGAAACTATGCTCGAAATAGTTTAGAAAGTTTGTCGCAGTCCATGTAGTATTTAGCTTTAAGACACTATTCATTCCTCTTGTCCACTGCTCAAATATTTCTTCTCTATTATAGGCTCCATCAATGTTTAAGATATATCCAGTTTGGCTAATTGGGGTAAGATCAATCTCTTCATAGGCCATGGTTTTCCTTGGGATAAATCCGAAAGAAAAATTACTTGTACGTCCTACTGGAACATACCTAGGTCTTAGGAAACGAGTATTTCTTCTAGATGGTTCACTAAATTCTTCAGGTTTAGGAACAACATTCTTAACTAGATTAGTCTCCATTTCATATAGGTTGATTTCCTCTCCAATCTCATTTATTTCGTTTTCAATAGCCATTTTACCATATTTCTTATCAAGTTTTCTCCTAATTTCTTCTAATGGTAATACATTAAGATCCTCTAATTTAATCAAATTTATCGGCTGATATATTTCTTCTTCTAATTGGACATTGTTGGTCTCTTCATTATCATCAGACAAAACGTCACGTTTATCACTAATTGCGCCCATGATTTTGTTTAATTCTTCCAAATTTCGTTTTTTATCGAACATTTTTTGTAGCTCTTCAAGAGTGTTTTGTTTATACTCCATCTTCTTTTTCTTTCTTTTCAATCGATTTTTTACCATATTATTCTCCTACTTCTTTTTATATTTTTATTTCTTACAAAAGAAATCGAATCTTGGTTTTTGGATTTTGGATAGGATATTTATGCTGAAATGGAATACTAATACTAGGAGTAGCTTTTTCGCTATGTCTAACTTCATTAATAAGAGAAAGATGAATAACGGTTAACTTATTCTTAAGCTCCTTCAGTTAAGTCTTAATTTTAGCTAATTCTGCTTTTAATTCTAAAACTGCATCAGTGATATAGTTTAATTGCGGTGCTAACGAGGTATTACCTTTAGGTGAGTGGACAATGTGTGAATAATTAGGACCAGGGCAAACAGGTGATGATTCAAGCATTAATCGCAGTTAATTAGCTTAATTAGTCATTAATTAGCTTAATTATCTTAATTATTTTTCTGCACGTGGCTCTGATACTAGATGATAGAGGACGTCAAGATCTATTAGTGAGCAAAAAACTACAAACACAATTTTAAATTTTTCGAAAGTAGGTTTTTAACGATTGAGGGTAGATTTGCAAATATAAAAAGTTTATGGACTTGAGAATAAATTTTTATTTATTTGAATAGTGATTTGTCCCTCAAATGTAAATAGCACAAAACTCAATAATCCTTACAATAAAGTCTTTGAAAAGCTGGTCCTCTAAATGATTACACCAAAACTCGATGCACCCAAATGTAAATTACCCCAAATCTTAGCCAGAGAAGGCACAGCAAACGCCAACCTTTTATTATGGCATATTATTTTATTACACAATCGTATCATTTATCGAGCACACATATTATAGGGCCAGAAGCGTTACGTTTTCTTATTTCCTACCTAATTTCTGGGGCAAAACGGACAGAGTTTCTCCTAAAAACTGACCGTGTTCAGGCTAAAAGCCCTACAATAAGTCCCTGTGATCAACGGAAGTGCAAAACATTCTAAAATAGGCTCAACGGCTACACGCCGGAGTTCATAGCTCAACGAGTAACTCGCTCGGAGTACAACAAATAACATAGTTCATTAATAAAGAAGAAATGAAAGATACTACTCAATGGTTCACACAGCCGGAGTATTGGGTTCACATAACAAAACATAATTAACTTTAACCAAGGAGACATCTAACTAATTAGATGGTTGGCTCATACGGCCATACAGAGCGACTCATAAACAATATGCGTTACATGAGATAGAGTGTCTAGTTTACAAACAATTACAACTTGAGTAGTACATTACACTACATTGCTCAACATGTAAGGCCATCTCAACACGAACACACACGACGCATTTCCAGCAAGGATGAACTCCATCTTGGCATAAATGATTAACTTCTACTTGCCATAAAGAAAACCTGGGGAAAAGGGGGAAAGAGTAGTAGGATGAGCAACCACACGCTCAGTGATTGTCTCCCGACCTCCTTAAAACCAAAACCGCTGCAGGCAATAAAATCTTTAATATTCACATATCACGTATTCATACTCTACTATCATATTAGGTATTCACGAAATTCTTATGGAAATATTACTAACCATAAATTTCACTTTAACTAACCATAAATTTCACTTTAACCACTCAAACACATTTCTAGGTCTCTAAATAAACAAATTTCTTTACTAACAGGCAGTCAAACACTTAAGCAAGCAATGAGGTTAAGCACAGAACTTATTTTCATAGATTATGTCATATAATTCGTGATTTATGCTTTATCTATCTAATTTACTCACATGAGATGCTAAACATATGAAGCAGAGATTATGCCACGAACTTTCATTAGCTAAACATGCACATTCAAACTCATATGCTCAATGCATTACAAGGGTATGACCAAGCTGTACTTGGAATTTCATTTATACTGCACTTAGATCCTTATTCACATGATGTGCATGAAAATCATTCTTTTCTTTTTCTGAAAACACTTTACTTAGCCTCTGTAGGCCCATATTCTTTATAGAATCTCTTTCATATTGGTCTCATAATGACCTTTAAAAACTTTCTTTCTAAAATACTTAAAAAGGCGAAACGCTGACTGCTCTTCCTTAATAGGAAACTACTCTGGGCATAAGATCATCATAAAGTGCTGGTTGGGAGAGATCTACACCCGATCCCAGTGAGATTAACTCACACTAAGCTCTTACTCCCGGGATGGCAACTAACTTTTGGACCTTGACCCTCGTCAGGGTCTCTAGGGATTACTCCCTAGGATAGGGATTCCTCCGTTCAAGTAGGTTCACTCCTATCTATTGTCCCTAAGTACTTATCTTAGCCATTTAAACTGGTCATAATGACTAATAAGTTTGCTGCCTCTTACAGCGATATCATTTATCATACAACTCACGCCTTTGTAAAATTCTTTAGGGATTCCCCCGTTCAAGTGAGTTCACTCCCAAAACTGTATTCATTTAGTTAAAATAGGCCATCATGCACTAATATTTATGGCTACTATCATTTTAAAACATGAAATCCATCTTTTTCAAAACTCACCCTTATGCAAGTAATCAAACTTAATGACATAGAAAGGGTAGGGCTACACATGTACACATTCAAACACTTCATAATTCAACTTAGCAACATGAACCACACATGACCTCGCAATCCACACGATTGCAGTAATCACAACCCAAACTCCCTCCTCACATCGCAATCGACCACAGGACCTCAAACTACTCATAGTTCTACCTCAAACCGTCCAACTACCATCTTGGTTTCAATTTCGCGATTTAATATTCTAATCATTATGATATACTGAAAAGCGATATGTAAACTTACGTAATTTACCAATGCTTAACTTACCGAACAAACAAACAACAATTAGCAGTGTCCTGCAACCAACAGTTATAACCATATATATATATATATGTATATATATATATATATATATATGTATATATATATATATATATATGTGTGTACATATATATATATATATATATATATATATATATATATATATATGTGTGTGTGTGTGTGTATATATATATATGTATATATATATATATTATATATATATATATGTATATATATATATATATAATATATAATATATATATATATATATATATATATATATATATGTATATACATATATACATATATATACATATATATACCTACATATATATATATATATATATATATATATATATATTATATATATATATATAATATATATATAGAAATTCATATGACATTAACTTGAAACGAGCGCTTAGCAAGCTGAATCAAACTAACAAAGCATGAAACACAACTACATTCATGTGTTGCAGTTAAGGGGTAAACATGCTCATTTCTTCATTCGAATGTTGTTTCCAAAGCTACTTCACAAGCATAATTCAACTAAATAAACAAGTATCGATTCGAGGTGTTCATTCATTGTTTCGAAGTTACATTTCAAGCCTAACTAAGCCATTTAAGCATAATACCATTCAAAGCGTTCGTTCAATACATCGAAGTCACTATTCAAGTCTAATTAAGCCACTTAAGCGTAATACGATTCAAGGCGTTCGTTTATTACATCGAAGTTATTATTCAAGTCTAATTAAGCCACTTAAACATAATACAATTCAAGACGTTCGTTTATTACATCGAAGTCACCATTCAACTCAACTTTTCAGGCATGTATCAACTCAGTATACTTGAATCGATTCTAAACATGCATAGCTCATTTCGAAGCAAATTTTCATGCATGTATTAGCTGAATACATGTGAATCGATTCTAAACATGCATAACTATTTTCGAAGCTATTTTTCAAGCGTGAACTAAACTAACATATATCGATTCAAAGTCATTTTCAGGCATAAACTAACTAAACTTAGCATGCACCGCAACCTTAAGGTTAAAATAATTTCGAAACTACTAATACTTAGGAGGCGAGAAACATCCACCTCACTCCAAGCTAGAGGTTCATTCGAGGGCTCTGGGCTCAACCTTGAGTGCTGGGAAAAACCCGATTCCTTGACCCATGCTTGCTGACCGCTCGACTAGACTAGACCACATGCAAATCTGCCCCAATCACATGCCCAAACCCATGCAAAACGGACCCCGATTCAACCAGGACTTCACTCACTAGATTAAGGTTGTGATGGGTGTTCAATACAGCGAATTAACAACCAATTTACAGGACAATTGAAGTGGCTTGAAACAAGGTTGAATGGCCAAGCCTGGGTACACATTCGGTGCCCCCAATTTCACACCCCAAACTGACCTCCAACGTGGTGATTTCTCCCCGAATTTTGTCCAGAATTGGTACCAAGGTTTTGCTAGTTTGTAGGGAAGGTAGAAAGAGTGGAATTACAGCTAGAAGAGGGGAAAATCGGGTGGATTTTCTGGTGCTTTTAGCCCCGGGCATGGTGGAGCGAGAGGCGATGAGGAAGAAGAAGTCGAGAAGGGAGAGAGAGGGCTCGGGGCTGTCGTGGCCGAGAAGGAGGAGAAAGAAGAAAGGGGTTTGCAAAATTACAAAAACGCCCCTCCCTCTTCTATTTTCATCCCAAACTGTTCGATACTTGACACCGCTAGTCAAATTTTTAACCTGAATTCTAAACCCAAAATCGATAACACGATCTTTCATCGATTATTCACTCCCAAAAATATTTAGGTTCGATTTAATAACTAATGAAACGAATTCGAAGGCTGACAACCGAATCATATTCGGGTTCTGACTCGATTTAGTACTCGTTAATAATCTATATTAACGCATACTAAAAATCATCGAAAGATTTCCAAAACTAAAAATGATAATAATATTAATAACGATGAAAACATTCCTTTTAATAGAATTATTGTTCACATAAGCACATCGATAATAATTTAACTCGCATAGTTAATAAAAATACAATTTTCATAATGTATAAAGCAAGACAGGCAAGTTAGCTTAAAACAAAGAAGATGGGTCTTACACTCTTCCCCCCTTAAAAGAATTTCATTCTCGAAATTCTAAATCTAAGTTTGGTCTTTCCTATAATGTACGCACACAACTAGGATCCACGTGGTAGGTTTCCAAAAGGTTTCATTTTGCAGACACTACTTCTTTTAAATCAAAAGAAAATGGCTTATGGTATCCAGTCTCCTCCTCGCCAATCCTGTTCAAGCATCTACTCACTCTATTTAGGCGCCGAGGGCAAATCGCATTGAAGAGGGGCAAATGAGTTGGTATGAAAACCATATTGAGTTTGTTTTAAAAAAGAACATAGGTTTTCGATAATCTAGACTGAATCCACCTTGTAAGCAACAACTCTATATACATGCATTGCTACGAATTGAAGTTTAAAGGAGGGGAAATTAGGCAATCGACTCCTCAAGGTCATATGCTAGTAGTCTCATTTATAACATGAATTCAGTCACCTTTGGGATCACAATGAGTAACTCAAAAATTCCTGTAACACATTAGAACAATAAGAGCATTACATAGCACCCCACAGTATCATGTAAGCATAATAACATCACATAGTATTACATAGTATCAACAATTCAACGTTCTTAAGTCTAGGAGTTGGATGTAACATGAAACCGACTAAGGTGCATATGGCAGGCAACTTACATAACAAAAGCATATGTGATCGACATTTCTATGTTTTTATATCGATTCCGGCTAACTTTTAAGCATTTCATTCATGGCAACTTAAACAGGCATGCTAAAGTCATATGAGGGAGTTAACTTAATCAGGTTCATTCAAAAGCATGAAGACATTAGGTCAATCTAAGGGTAAATCATTCACTAAAAGGTTACCACGTTACACTAAGGTAGCAGAGATACTAATTACGCCATGTTGGCAATGAAAGAACTTGAAGTAGCATTCAAGATCACATAGACACCATGTAGGGTTAACATCGAAGCATTGAAGATGAAGAATCATGAATAGCATGAACTAGCATAATCATGTTGATAAGAACAACTTGGAGAAAAGGTGCTAATGTAGAAATGCAAGTTGATGACTTCGATGGTGAGGAGGCTTTTCCTAAGGTCACTACTTGGAGCTAACTGTCTCTTAAGTCATAGATTCGTACGAATGAATGGTTATGCTCCTAGACGAGTCCTGGGCCTATGGCTTATGGACCTACATGCTTCCGCTGTGCTACTCTGATCACACATACAAAGGCAAGAATGTGTGAATGCAGGTTTCTAAGGTCGTCTCATCACGCTTCAATATGTGTGTATACAGTTATTCAACTATTACATGGAATCATAGAATTCACAGAATGCAAGCAACAAGTCAGAGGCTATGCCATGTCATGAATCACAAAACTTAGATAATCTGAACAATCAAGTCACATACCAATCCAACTCAAGTCAAGCTCATTCACTAGCACACAGAATTGAAGCATTTCAGAACTGAGTTACTTAATCAGGGGGTTTTCATTTCATAGCAAGGCAATAGAGACATCACACAGCATCACTTGGCGTCATAGTAAATCCTTAAGACATGCAGATTCACGGGGTCGTCACATAGAAAGAACACCTAGAATTGTATATACGCGTACAATCCCCCTTGGCAACCTATGGTCAATGGCATGCCCTAAACACCGTCTAATTTAGGAAGGATTGGTGTCCAGTTGCTGGGGTTGTTTGAGTATGGTTGACATTAATGGTCCTATAGGTACGCGTTAAGGTCTTATGAGGTACATCCATCCCACAGGTGATCATAGGAGTCTCACTGTAGATCGCTTACCTTAGTAGGGATCATTTACTATGTACAATTCCAAAGTCTGCTAGGTTCTTCCTCCCTTTTGCTTTCTAGGTGTATTAGGATTTGTTCGAGCCCAAACATCGTCACCCCATTCACGAATAACAATCCGTATAATAGAATACAAGTAATGCACGGTTTAGGCAGCAATGGCAAGAAAAGGGAACAGTAGGTATTCTTACACAATGTTTAACGAAATCTTACCACTAGCATTTAGTTTTTCAAGTATGCATGCGAAAATATCTCCTAATTTCACGCATGCAATTCAAAATTCGCAACAGCAAGGTACCATTTAGTAGGATTATCAATCATAGCAACTAATTTTCCATCATTCCTTTCCTAGCCCATTACGAAGGATTTCTATCGTCGTACACATCTTAGCACATCCACATTTACAAGCAACATTTGATACACATAAGGGCGCGTATTTGTGAATTTAAACTCCCTCATCATCGCTAATGGAAAGCTAATCCTTCGGTGTAAGATAAGCTTGGCTCGATAATCAAAATGGCATTAACATCTTAAAATCTTGAGTTTCAAAGGATGAAAAATAGCTTACCTATTTCGAATCTCTTTGTTTTTAATAAAACGATGGTTGACTGCTTCTAGCTCCCTCTCTGCCAACCTTCGAATACGTCTACTCACTCCATTATGGGGCCCGAGGAGCAAATCGTACTTCAGGAGCAAAGATGAGCTTAGAGTTAAGGCTTTTTCAATCATTAGAATTCAAATCATATGTTCTTTAAACTTTCGATTAAAATCACTAAGGCATATAAGCAAAACAACTTCTGATTGAGCTAACACTTAACTTATCCATGAAAATATGAGCCACTCGGCCTACACCTTAGCAAATGGTTCTTTCATCCAACCAATCAGCTCACTCAAGCCGCACCTAGCTAGGTAAACACGTTAACATTCATGTAAAACTCACATTTGCACACAAGGCAAGCATGCATCACGTCATCGTGAACGCGTTCCTAGGCAACTATATGAGACACAAGACTCATGTCGCGACCTATGATCATGGGATCATGCTCTTATACCATCAATTGTAACACCCCCTGCTCCTAGGGCCAGGAGCGTTTTTTTATTTCCTA
>JAKOGI010000506.1:460000-505000 GCA_029747015.1 Carnegiea gigantea | reverse complement strand
ACTTGAAGTAGCATTCAAGATCACATAGACACCATGTAGGGTTAAAATCGAAGCATTGAAGATGAAGAATCATGAATAGCATGAACTAGCATAATCATGTTGATAAGAACAACTTGGAGAAAAGGTGCTAATGTAGAAATGCAAGTTGATGACTTTGATGGTGGGGAGGCTTTTCCTAAGGTCACTACTTGGAGCTCACTGTCTGTTAAGTCATAGATTCATACGAATGAATGGTTATGCTCCTAGATAAGTCATGGGCCTATGGCTTATGGGCCTACATGCTTCTGCTGCGTTACTCTGATCAAACATACAAAGGCAAGAATGTGTGAATGTAGGTTTCTAAGGTCGTCTCATCATGCTTCAATATGTGTGTATGCAGTTATTCAACTATTACATGGAATCATAGAATTCACAGAATGCAAGCAAAAAGTCAAAGGTTATGCCATGTCATGAATCACAAAACTTAGACAATCTGAACAATCAAGTCACGTACCAATCCGACTCAAGTCAAGCTCATTCACTAGCATACAAAATCGAAGCATTTCAAAACTGAGTTACTTAACCAGGGGGTTTTCATTTCATAGCAAGCCAATAGAGACATCACACAGCATCACTTGTCGTTATAATAAATCCTTAAGACATGCAGATTCACGGGGTCGTCACATAGAAAGAACACCTAGAATTGTATATACGCGTACGATCCCTCTTTGCAACCTATGGTCAATGGCATGCCCTAAGCACCGTCTAATTTAGGAAGGATTGTTGTCCAGCTGCTAGGGTCGTTTGAGTATGGTTGACATTAATGGTCTTATAGGTACGTGTTAAGGTCTTATAAGGTACACCCATCCTACAGGTGATCATAGGAGTCTCACTGTAGGTCACTTTCCTTAGTAGGGATCATTTACTATGTACAATTCTAAAGTCTGCTAGGTTCTTCCTCTCTTTTGCTTTCTAGGTGTATTAGGGTTCGTTCGAGCCCAAACATCATCACCCCATTCACGAATAACAATCCGTATAATAGAATGCAAGTAATGCACGGTTTAGGCAGCAATGCCAAGAAAAGGGAACAGTAGGTATTCTTACATAATGTTTAACGAAATCCTACCACTCGCATTTAGTTTTTCAAGCATGCATGCGAAAATATCTCCTAATTTCACGCAGGCAATTCAAAATTCACAACAACAAGGTACCATTTAGTAGGATTATCAATCATAGCAACTAATATTCCATCATTCCTTTCCTAGCCCATTACGAAGGATTTCTATCGTCACACACATCTCAGCACATACACATTTACAAGCAAAATTTGATACACATAAGGGCGCGTATTTGTGAATCTGAACTCCCTCATCATCACTAACGGAAAGCTAATCCTTCGGTGTAAGATAAACTTGGCTCGACAGTCAAAACGGTATTAACATCTCAAAATCTTGAGTTTCAAAGGATGAAAAATAGCTTATCTATTTCGAATCTCTTTGTTTTTAAAAAGGATGGTTGACTGCTTCTAGCTCTCTCTCCACCAACCTTCGAGTACGTCTACTCACTCCATTATTGGGCCCGAGGAGCAAATCATACTTCAGGGGCAAAGATGAGCTTAGAGTTAAGGCATTTCCAATCATTAGAATTCAAATCGTATGTTCTTTAAACTTTCGATTAAAATCACTAAGGCATAGAAGCGAAACAACTTCCGATTGAGCTAACACTTAACTTATCCATAAAAATATGAGCCACTCAACCTACACCTTAGCAAATGGTTCTTTCATCCAACCAATCAGCTCACTCAAGCTGCACCTAGCTAGGTAAATGCGCTAACATTCATATAAAACTCACATTTGCACACAAGGCAAGCATGCATCACGTCATCATGAACGCGTTCCTAAGCAACTATATGAGACGCAAGACTCATGTCACGGCCTATGGTCGCAGGATCATGCTCTAATACCATCAATTGTAACACTCGCTGCCCCTGGGGCCAGGAGCATTACGTTTTCTTATTTCCTACCTAATTTATGGGGCGAAACGGACAGAGTTTCCCCTAAAAAATGACCGTTTCCAGGCTAAAAGCCTTACAATAAGACCGTGTAATCAACGAAAGCGCAAAACATTCTAAAATAGGCTCAACGGCTGCACGTCGGAGTTCATAGCTCAATGAGCAACTCGCTCGAAGTACAACAAACAATATAGTTCATTAATAAAGAAGAAATGAAAGATACAACTCAACGGTTCATACAACCGGAGTATTGAGTTTACATCCCCAAACATAATTAACTTTGACCAAGAAGACATCTAACTAATTAGATGGTTGGCTCATACGGCCATACAAAGCGACTCATAAACAATATGCATTACATGAGATAGAGTGCCTAGTTTACAAACAATTACAACTTGAGTAGTACATCACACAACATTGTTCAACATGTAAGGTCATCTCAACACGAACACACACGACGCCTTTCAAGCAAGAATGAACTCCATCTTGGCATAAATAATTGAATTCTACTTGCTATAAAGAAAACCTGGAGAAAAAGGGGAAAGAGTAGTGGGATGAGCAACCACACACTCAGTGATTGTCTCCCAGACCCCTTAAAACCAAGACCGTTGCAGGCAATAATATCTTTAATATTCACACATCACGTATTCATACTCTACTATCATATTAGGCATTCACGAAATTCTTATGGAAATATCACTAACCATAAATTTCACTTTAACCAACCATAAATTTCACTTTAACCACTCAAACACATTTCTAGGTCTCTAAATGACCAAACTTCTTTACTAATAGGCAGTCAAACACTTAAGCAAGCAATGAGGCTAAGCACAGAACTTTCTTTCATAGATTATGTGATATAATTCGTGATTTATGCTTTATCTATCTAATCTACTCACATGAGATGCTAAACATATGAAGCAGAGATTATGCCACGAACTTTCATTAGCTAAGCATGCACATTCAAACTCATATGCTCGATGCATTACAAGGGTATAACTAAGCTGTACTTGGAATTTTATTTATACTGCACTTAGATCCTTATTGACATGATGTGCATGAAAATCTTTCTTTTCTTTTTTTGAAAGCACTTTACTTAGCCTATTTAGGCTCATATTCTTTATAGACTCTCTTTCATATTGGTCTTATAATGACCCTTAAAAACTTTCTTTCTGAAATACTTAAAAAGGCGAAACGCTGACTGCTTTTCTTACTTAATAAGAAACTACTCTGGGCATGAGATCATCATAAAGTGATGGTTGGGAGAGATCTACACTCAATCCCAGTGAGATTAACTCACACTAAGCTCTTACTCCTGGGATGGCAACTAACTTTTAGACCTTAACCCTCGTCAGAGTCTCTAGGGATTACTTCCTAGGCTAAGGACTCCTCTGTTCAAGCAGGTTCACTCCTATTTATTGTCCCTAAGCACTTATCTTAGCCATTTAAACTGGCCATAATGACTAATAAGTTTGCTACCTCTCACGGCAAAATCCTTTATCATACAACTCACCCCTTTGTAAAACTCTTTAGGTATTCTCCCGTTCAAGCGCGTTCACTCCCAAAACTATATTCATTTAGTTAAAATAGGCCATCATGCACTAATATTTATGGCTACTATCATTTCAAAATATGAAATCCTTCTTTTTCAAAACTCACCCTTCTGCAAGTAATCAAACTTAATGACATAGAAAGGCTAGGGGTACACATGTACACATTCAAACACTTCATAATTCAACTTAGCAACATGAGCCACACATGGCCTCGCAGTCCACACGATTGCGGTAATCACAACCCAGACTCCCTCCTCACATTGCAATCGACCATAGGACCTCAAACCACTCATAGTTCTACCTCAAACCGTCTAACTACCATCTTGATTTCAATTTCGCAATTTAGTATTCTAATCATTATGATATATTGAAAAGCGATATGTAAACTTATGTAACTTATCAATGCTTAACTTACCGAACAAAAAAATAATAATTAGCAGTGTGCTGCAACCAACGGTTATAACCATGCATATATATATATATATATATATATATATATATATATATATATATATATATATATATATATATTATATATATATATATATATATATATATATATATATATATATATATGTATATTTATATATATATATATATATATATATATATATATATATATATATATATATTCTATATATATATATATATATATATATATATATATATATATATATATATATATATATATATATATATATATCTATATATATATATATATATATATATATATATATATATATATATATATATATATATATATATATATATATATATATATATATATATATATATATATATATAGACATTCATATGACATTAACTTGAAACGAATGCTTAGCAAGTTGAATCAAACTAACAAAGCATGAAACACGATTACATTCATGTGTTGCAGTTAAGGGGTAAACATGCTCATTTCATCATTCGAATGCTGTTTCCAAAGCTACTTCACAAGTATAATTCAACTAAATAGACAAGTATCGATTCGAGGCGTTCATTCATTGTTTCAAAGTTACATTTCAAGCCTAATTAAGCCATTTAAGCATAATACGATTCAAAGCGTTTGTTCATTACATCGAAGTCACTATTCAAGTCTAATTAAGCCACTTAAGCATAATACGATTCAAGACGTTCGTTTATTACATCGAAGTCACTATTCAAGTCTAATTAAGCCACTTAAGCATAATACAATTCAAGACGTTCGTTTATTACATCGAAGTCACCATTCAAGTCAAATTTTCAGGCATGTATCAACTGAGTATACTTGAATCGATTCTAAACATGCATAACTCATTTCGAGGCTAATTTTCATGCATGTATTAACTGAATACACTTGAATCGATTCTAAACATGCATGACTCTTTTCGAAGCTATTTTTTAAGCGTGAACTAACTAAACTAACATGTATCGATTCAAAGTCATTTTCAGGCATAAACTAACTAAACTTAACATGCATCGCAACTTAAACTTTAAAACAGTTTCAAAACTACTAATACTTAAGAGGCGAGCAACACCTACCTCATTCAAAGCTAGAGGTTCATTCGAGGGCTCTGGGCTCAACCTTGAGTGCTGGGAAAAACTCAATTCCTTGACCTATGCTTGCTGATCGCTTGACTAGACTATACCACACCCAAATCTGCCCCAGTCACGCACCCAAACCCGTGCAAAATGGACCCCGATTCGACCAGGACTTCTCTTACTAGCTTAACATTGTGATGGGTGTTTAATATAGTGAATTAACAACCAATTTATAGGACAATTGAAGTGGCTTGAAATAAGGTTGCATGGCCAAGCCTGGGTACGCATTCGGTGCCCCCAATTTGACGCCCCAAACTGATCTCCAACGTGGTGATTTCTCCCTAGATTTTGTCAAGAGTTGGTACCAAGGTTTTGCTAGTTTGTAAGGAAGGTAGAATGGGTGGAATTATAGCTAGAAGAGGGAAAATTGGGTGAATTTTCTGGTGCTTTTAGCTGCGGGCATAGTGGAGCGAAAAGAGATGAGGAAGAAGAAGCCGAGAAGGGAGAGAGAGGGCTCGGGGCTGTCGTGGCCGAGAAGAAGGAGAAAGAAGAAAGAGGTTTGCAAAATTACAAAAATGCCCCTCCCTCTTCTATTTTCGTCCCAAACTTTTCGATACTTGACACTACTAGTCTAATTTGTAGCCCGAATTCTAAACCTAAAATCGATAACACGACCTTTTATCGGTTATTCACTCCCAAAAATATTTAGATTCGATTTAATAGCTAACGAAACGAATTCTAAGGCTGACAACCTAATTGTATTCGGGTTCTCACTCGATTTAGTACTCGTTAATAATCTATATTTACGTATACTAAAAATCATCGAAAGATTTCCAAAACTAATAATGATAATAATATTAATAACGATGAAAACATTCCTTTTAATGAAATTATCGTTCGTATAAGCACATCGATAATAATTTAACTCGCATAATTAATAAAAATACGATTTTTATAACGTAAAAAGCAAGACAGGCAGGTTAACTTAAAACAAAGAAGGCAGGTCTTATATATTGTCTTCTTTCATGGAGCTATAGTTATATCATTGGGGTATCCATTGACAGTATCATTCCCTCTGCCTTATGTTAAAACTAAAATGAATTTCTAACTCTTTTTACATGGCTAAATTTATTGTATTGTGACTTCGTTCTCATTTCTAAAATGTTTCTTAGTTTACAGGTTGATCGTGCTACGTTTATGGGTGAGTAAAGAGGTGCTTACTTTCGATAAAATAAATAGGTAGTTAGACAATCAATTCAACACGATGATAAAATTAGTTGTAAACTTTGTCTTTAACTTTTGGTGACTTTTGGACATAGCACTGCTAAATACCTCTTTTAATTATTAAAATTATAGTCATTTATTTGAACATTGTGTTTGACAGTTACTAATGTAGTGGCCTTGCATATCTTTACAATACGGGGCATAATGCCCCAACAAAAATAAATGACATAGAATAGCTTGGAATATGATGGAAATAAGATTAGTAAATAATTTATCGACATAAATTAGTTTCTCCTTCATGGTCTACAACTTCTCCATGAGCGTTAAATGGCTTGATACCGTGGTTATTATTGGTCCCACGAAAGTTAAGCTGCCTACACAGGGGTTAAATAGAGTAACACAAAATAATCTCAAACACTAGCTTGAACACAATATAAATCAGAAAATAGCAAACTCAAGGATGTCGTGCACTATAATCAAGGATAGTGAGCAAATCAATCAAGGCAGTTGAGCAAAGTAACAGTAGAATAGAACATAAAGCACACAGAGTTTGTTCACGAGGTTCACCCCTCCATTGGACCCTTCCTTAGGATTAATCTCCTCCAAGATAATACAATTGCAAACTTCCATCCAAGGGCCTTGATGGCAACACACCCTTCAAGACCTCTCTTGAAATGATTTCTCATAAACCCCCCACTTAGGAAGGATGACTTTCCCAGTCAACCCGATTATTTCCCCAGTCAACCCTCCTGTTTGCAATCAAGATCCTATCAAGTCTCTTACCATGTAAGGATTCTAAAATGTGTGTACAAAAGATTACAATGAATTGGAAGTCCTCAAGACTCAAGAGTAAAATGACACTTAGAATATGAGTTGAGCTCTTTGTATGTCACGTACTCTTCTTCTTCAACTATGATCTCTATTTATGGGCATAAAACATTGGACCATTGAGTTTGGCTGGAGGCAATAGCCATTGGATACTATAGAATATTTTGTTGAATGCTTCTCTCTAGCAGTTACAAGTTAGTTTAAGGGCCTTGACGCCATTTGTTTTTCAAACCTATTTACTCAAGTTTTGGCATTTTCTACTTGGCGAAGAGCATTTTAAGCCTTCACTTAATGCATTAGTTGTTGCATTTCTCATTTCTAGTCTAACATTAACATGCTCTATTTCTGGGAAGGTTGATTATAGCTATGTTTTGGTATAAAGTACTTTTAGCCCTTTCCAGATTTGGAAACTTTTGAAACAAGTTTCTTTATTTCTACTCTATGACTAGTTGTTGTATTATAAAAATCATAACATTAATCTTTTGCCTGGATATTAAACTATAAATAATTAGCAAGATTACTAGTCAACTAAATTATAAATAACTTAATTAACCCATTTTAGTCATGAATGGTGATTTAGTGCGTGATGGTGAAATACATAGATGAGTATCCTTAGAAAGACAAGCAACTTTGGTTCGACAACTTGTGCCATATTTATCGAACATGCAACTGCATATATGATCTGTCAGATTTATTTTTATTGCACAAATATGCAATTTCTAGATTGATGAGATTGATCAGACTATCATAAGATTCATTTGAAGCTCAATTCACTTTGTGAAAAATTTTATGGCTTTGACAAGGGTCTATTTTTAGCATATCTATCAATGTCCTTCACCATGAGAGTTTAAGGTAGTTGAATGCTAAGGTTAAAGTTTTAGGCAGTCAGTTACCCTAGGAGCTTATCATGTTTGTCACATCAATCAGGCACACATAGGAAGAGTTCAAGTAACTGTGTAAACATGATTAAGTAATCCTTTTACCTATAACAAATGTTCCTTGGAATCAAAATATATAATATCACTTAGAGCACACAATCACATCACACTAAGGGGATTCTTCATGTGTTAATGGTATAAAATGATAAGGTTTCACCGTATCACAAATCCTACTCTGTAGGTCCCCAAGTTGCACAATGGTAGGGGTAAATTAAGCGTTAAGAAAGTACTTATTAAACATGCTTTGAAACCATTCCTGATTCTAGAAGTTTTAACAATTTCAAGGCTTAATTCCTCCCTAAATGATGATTCTGTCGAGGAATGGTAAAAGTATTTCTAGGAAAGGAGTTGATTTCTGCTTTCTGTAGTAAATTCGAGTCCTATCCAAAAGTAAAATGGTTAAATAAGCATCCAGGGATGTTCTTTTTGACTTATGATAAATATTTATTAGTGCTTTTTGGTACTTATTTAGGTGAGCATCCAGGCAAAGAATAAGTTTCTGACTATGATAGATCAATTTTGTTCTATCACATAAGTTTTCTTACTTCCATTTGATGTATGTCTTTTGTATAAACTCTATGGATAATGATGCCACCGAAGGATCAAAAATTTATTGGTTGTGTCATAAGTGTTGGACATACAACAAGGGTTATCAATGACCATTGTTAAACTTTATTCATTATATTCACTCATAACTCCATGCAAGAGGCATCCATGATTACAATTTTATGTGAAAAATAAATGTTCAAGTTAATAGTACATTTAATATTTAGTATGCATACTGTATTTTGTCATGATTTTCTTGCTAAATGTATAATTTTCATTTGACTGCT
The DNA here is from genome assembly GCA_029747015.1 of Carnegiea gigantea. Classification (NCBI taxonomy): domain Eukaryota; kingdom Viridiplantae; phylum Streptophyta; class Magnoliopsida; order Caryophyllales; family Cactaceae; genus Carnegiea; species Carnegiea gigantea. Next base: position 496,116 of record JAKOGI010000506.1, on the reverse strand, counting down.
GTGGTTATCACATTGGAGTATGATCATAGTATGGAAGTAATCATTAATGATTTATTTGTATGAAAATGTTCAACAATGGCACGTGTGTATTTTCTTTCACAATGAAATATTAATTATTGTACTATTCTTTCGTATTATCAATATTTATGCAAATTGGATAGCACTACATGTAACACCCTAAAATTTTTGTTACTTAGTTTGACTTATGTGCTAATATATGATTATGTGTATACTTTGGAGTATTTATTTTCCATATATACATATGTGCTTAAGTTAATGTTAGTTTTATTATTTTGAGGAGGATTACAAATTGAGCTATGGGTATTACTAAGGCCCTATTTCAAAAGAAAAAAAAGGAAATGAAGTGGCCAAAAAAAAGAAAAAGAAGGGAGGAAATTGAGCCCAAAAAAAGAAAAATGAAAAGGGGGTGAGATTTTTTTTTAAATGACGTGGAAGGGAGGCTAATCTCCTATTTTTTCCCCAATTCACGACTCAAGAAGAAGAGGATAAGAAGGAAGAAAAGATAATTAAGCACTGTTTGAGGATCAAAGGTGAGTAATCTTGACTTTCTCTAACCTTAAAATTGATTAGGGAAAGATTAATTTGAAGGTTTATGTTTGAATTTGAGAAATCAATTAAGAATTGAAGCTCTAAATTTGATATTTTAGGGTTTAGTAGATTAAAACCCTAAATTCACTTCTTAGAAACCCTCCCTGAAAGTTTCATGTTTAATTGTGGGCTTTGGATTAAGTGGATGTTGCGAATTGATGGTTATATTGTGAATTCATTCAAATACATGCTAGACTATGGACTTTTGGGTTGATTACTTGTATTGGAAGAACAAGACGGTAGAAAAATTAGGTTGAATTTTTGGATTTTTCAAACATCTTACTACTGTTTGAAATTCTGTGAATTATTGGATTAAAGAAAATTTCTTACAACTTTGTTATAGGTTCTATACTACGTTTAACAATTTTCTACAAATGTTTGTGAATTTGGGGGTTGTATTTTAAGAGTTATGAATTTGTGACCAAGACAACCTTGTTAGTTGGTGCAGGAATTCAGCTATTGTTTTAATTTCTTTGAGTTATTGGGTTGGAGAAAAATTATGAAACATTTACCGTAGATTATAAATATTATAGGCCAATTTTATGTAAATTTTCATGAATTTTATATGCATATTCCCTGAGTTATAAATTTTTTATTGGGGCTACCCTGCAGAAATCTAGATACTGTTTCAATTTTGTGCAAGATTGGCTTATCAAAAAATTTTAAATATTGCATGGTAGATTATTTGTAATATTTGGTTTTTTTGGGGAAAAGTTTAGTGATTTTTGGATGTGTGTTCTTTGAGTTATGAATTTTTCAGTGAAATTGTCTTATTTAGTGTAATTATGGGTTGTTCGCATGCATAAAGTGTATATTGATCATGAGGAGGATTTTTCTTAGCATTAAAATTAGTAAGGTATTTCTGTGACTTAATGGAAATTTGTGAAAATTATTCAGGGTGGAACTATCCGTTATTTTGACTATGTGTTTGTTAAGATTGTAAAATTGAGCTTCTAAAAGCAAAAATGTTCTTGTATGAGTTATATGATTTCACTAAGTTATGTTTTGATGGGGAAAGAGGTCCATGTCTCGTCTAAGGCTATTACGTTGCATTCTAGAGCTACGGTCGTAGTAGTGGCTGTCGTTATATTCAAGTCGCCTAGTAGGAGGGGTTCTAGCCAATTCCCTAGAATATGAACGTCAGCCTTATGTGTTATGTGAGCCATGTGGGTCCCTAGTAAGAAGGGTTTCGACCTAAACTTACTAGGATATGACTGTGACTCCATGATTTGTGTTTGTGGGCAGTTCGCATCCTCCTAGAGCGTGGGTCGTTGGCTTGAATTAGCGAACTCTGCTTTCTTCTGGACTCCAGCAAGGACTAGGAGCTCAAAAGACATAATTGGTGTGCGACAATCATGGCTAGTTTAGTGAATAAAGTGGCAGCGAAGTTTGTTCAGGAACTTCAGTGAAAATTAAGGGTCCTTAAATCATACCTAGTATGGGACAGGTATGACTAAGTTAGTTTAATTTCCCGCCCATGACATATATGTGGGTGTGTATTTTGTGAAGTTCATCAATCTGATGGACATGAAAGATATGAGTTTATATTCAAAGCATGAGCTTCTTCTTATTTCGCCTTCCTAGTGTTATATACTATGTTTTGATTATATGTGTTATGTGTGTTGTGTGATTATATGCTAACTGGTTAATGTGTAAAGTGTAATAATGGGGAAGGTAAGGATTATTCACTGGATGCAACGAGCTCGTGACATCACATTTTCAGGTTTCTAGAAGCAAAAAAGGACCACTGAAGCATTCAGCAAGCAAGCTAGCTATGAAACACTTTTGAAGAACCTAGTTGAGAATGCAGACCTCGTTTAGTGTTTGTATTATGAATTACATTTGGTAAGTACAAGTATGAATGTAGTTTTGGTTTGTACATGTGTAAGACTATTATGGATTTGGTTTAAGTATGCATGTAAATGCCTGTTATAGAACTACTCTCCCCAACTTTAGTTAAATTTTGTTATAAGCTTTCGCACGCCTACCTACTAAAGGGTTAGTTAAAGTTAAGAAGTTTGGATAGCCTTGTAGGTGTTTCTAATCGAACATCCACGACTGTGACGCATCTGCCATCATTGGGCTAGGCACTACACTGCATGTTACAATATGCTAATTAATTTGAATTGTCTGACTTTTAATGACATAAATCAGTATTTGTTGTTGTAGCATGTCTTTCTGTACATAAGCTATGTATAGTTTGATTACAATTAGAATCATAATAACATGATTACACAATGGCATGATTAACAAGAACTACCTTCAATTGCTTGCGTTTATCCATATGTATTATTTTTGGGATTCCTTCTTTAATTGGTAGGAATGATCAACATAAAGAGCAGAGAAAAAACAAAAAAAATAGTCAAAAAGAGACAGAAAAAGAGAGAAATAAAGACATAAAAAAGAAAGCAAAGGAAGTTAAAGAAGAATGGATGAGAGACAGAATGTTTGAAAATTTATTACAGGAAGTTTAACATTGATAATGTGTCTTTAGGAGTGAAATTATCCTTCGCAAAGAGCTTCCCTGAACTCTTATAAATAAAGGCATTATCGCCTTTACAAACAACAAATAAAGAAGCAAGGAAAGAAGAGGCATTATTGTTTCTTAGTTTATTACCTGAGAGTTGGGAGACACATTGAGTAACTTCATCCCAGTAGGAACACTCATTATGGATACTATGACTGATAGTCTCCTAAATGAAGAAACAAGGAGGAAAAAAAGAGGTATTACAGTACAATTTGAAACTAATTTTGTTTACAATCATGGTAGAAGTGAGAACCATGGGAGATATAAAGGACGTGATAAGTCCAAGGGGAGATCTAAATCTCATGCTAAACTTGTTTGTTATTACTGTGGCAACCTAGGTCACAACAAATCTTATTGTCGATATTACAAGACATACCAGAAGGCTGAAAAAATTAAGTCTAATCAAATTGAACACAAAAAAAAGAAGATAAAAGCACTACTGCTATTGCAACAAAAGATGACAATGAGGTTATTCTCATTGAAGAGGAAAATTATCTCAATCTAGCACATGATCATTATTTATGGATTGTTGACTCGGGTGTTGCCTTCCATATCATTCCACATGAACATTTTTTTTCTTATTTTACCAAGCAGGTGATTTTGGTGATGTGAAGATAGGGAATCAAGTTTCGAGCAAAATCATTGTTGTTAGTGACATCACCCTGAAAACTAAATAGGATGCAGGCTCATGTTAAAAGATGTGAGGCATGCTCTAGACATGATCCTCAATCTTATATCTACAAGAAAACTTGATGATGTTAGTTTGGTTAATCAATTTAGTGGTGGAATATGGAAGCTTACCAAAGGAAGTCTAATCGCTGCTAGAGGAGAAAAAGGAAGAGTTTGTATACTTTATGCAAGGAAAGTTGTGCAAGGTGGAGCTTAAGGTTGCCGATTGACAACTCAAATTTGGAGTTATGAAATAGAAGACTCAGATGCATGAGCGAAAAAGGATTAAAAATCTTAGCCAGAAAGAGCTCATTCCCCACATAAAAGGTAAATCACTTGAGCCTTGTATAGATTGTTTGGCTAGCAAATAACATAGGGTGACATTTCATAAAAATGTTCGACCCACCAGAAGAAAGCACATTCTTTATTTGGTTCATAGTGATGTATGCTCTATGGCTGAAAAGTCACTTGGCGAAGCATTATACTTTGTTATTTTTATCGATGACCACTTAAGAAAGGCTTGCGTCTCTTTGTTGAAAACAAAGTGCCAAGTACTTAAAGCGCTCAAGGAGTTTCACACTAAGGTGGAACGTCAAACTGGAGAAAAATTAAAGAGTTTTTGAGCGGACAGTGGTGGAGACTATCATGGTCCCTTTTAGTGTCATAGTGCAAGGTACATGGGATCAAGCGGGATAAAATGCCATCGAAGACACCTTAGCTAAATGGCTTAGCTGAGAGAATGAATTAAGCTATTGAACAAAGAGTCTGGTGTATGCTTTCTCATGTGAAACTCCCTATGTCCTTTTGGGGAGATGTCGTCAAGACTGTAGTTGACATAATTAACCTTTCACCATCAGTTCCTTTGGATGGTGCTATCCTACAGGAAACTTGGTCTAGAAAGAAGGTATCATACAACCACCTGAAAGTGTGTGGCTGTCGAGCATTCATCCATATTCCTAAGGAAGAGCGAGCCAAACTTTATTCCAAAACAAAGGAGTATATTTATCTCGGATCACCAAGAGATGATTTTGGCTACTGACTTTGGGATCCTATAAGTAAAAGGATTACAAGAAGTCGAGATGTTGTATTTTTTGAGGACCAAACCATGGAAGATTTGAAAAAGGAAAGCCTAAACATAGAGTTTTTAGAGATTCTAATTCTGGTCCATCCCCTATGGTTCATGATAATGCAAGGGAAGACACAATCGAAAATAATAATCAGACTAGCACAAATGATGATCCCGCCTCTTCCTTCAATGATGATCGAGAGGAAGGTCATTATGACTTCATTGAGGAAAGATCTCAAGAAGAGCCTTAATTGAGGAAATCTACCAGACAAAGACAACCATCCACCAGATACTACCCAGACGAATACATAACTCTTACACATAAGGGAAAGCCTCAGAGTTATGAAGAAGTAACGGTCGATAGCCATAAGATAAAATGGGTGAAAACCATGTAAGAAGAAATGAATCCTTGCATAAGAATCATACATATGATCTAGTGGAATTATCCAAGAGAAGAAAGGCCTTGAGAAACAAATGGGTTTATAAACTCAAGAATGACAAGAATAACCCAAGGCCGAGGTATAAAGCTTGTTTGGTTGTGAAAAGCTTCAATTAGAAGAAGGGGATAGATTTTGGAAGAGATATTCTCTTCTACTGTGAAAATTTCTCCAATCCGAGTCTAGACTTAGATATAGAATAACTCAATGTCAAGATAGCATTTTTACATGGTGACCTAGAGGAGGAAAAATATATTGAGCAACCTGAACGGTTTGAAGTTGTAATCAAAGAAAATTTGTGTGCCGACTTCAAAAGAGTCTCTATGGTCTTAAACAAACGTCTAGGCAATGGTATAAGGAATTCGATTCTTTTATGGCTAAGCATGATTTCGAGAAGATACTCACTGACCATTGTGTCTTCGTAAAGAATATGATGGTGGTGATCTCCCCATATTGTTGTTTTATTTTGATGATATGTTGATTGTTGGACAGGATCCAAAGAAAATTTCTGCTTTAGAGAAGGTGATGAGTAAATCATTTGTCATGGAGGATTTGGGGTCAGCAAAGAAGATCCTTGGGATGAAAATAACTCAAAATAGATCAAAGAGGTTATTATGGTTATCCCAAGAGAATTATCTTGAAAGATGGTTGGAAAGATTTAACACGCATAAGGTCAAACCCGTTAGCATGCCACTTATTGAACATTTCAAGCTAAGTATGAAACAAAGTCCAACAAGTGAGAAAGATAAGGTAGAAATAAAGAATGTTCCTTATTCATCTATTATTGGCAGCCTAATGTACATTATGATATGTACTAGGCCTAATAATTGCTTACGCTGCATGTGTAGCAAGTCAATTCTTAACTAATCCAGGAAAAGAACCCCGGACAGTAGTGAAATGGGTATTGAGATATCTTAGAGGCACAACCAAGAAATGTTTATGCCTTGGTAATGAAAAATCCATGTTAGTGGGTTACACAAATGCTAACCTAACTGGTGATACGATTCTCGAAAATCAACCTCTGGGTATTTGACTCCTTTTAAAGGGGGAGCAGTGTCTTGGCAATCTAAGCTCAAAAAACGCATTGCCCTGACAACCAACGTTGAATATATTAAAGCATGTAAGGGGATTACATAGATGATGAATTTCCTACTCGAACTGGGCTGTGAGCAAGACAAATATGCGTTGCAATGTGATAGCCAAAGTGCTAGACATTTAGCCAAGAACTCTACTTTTCACTCCTGTTCGAAACATATTGGTGTTTGCTATCATTGGACACAAGAAGTATTAGAAGATAAGCTCTTACAGCTTGAGAAAGTCTAAACTGATGAAAATTAGGGGACATAATGACCAAGGTGCTACCGACCAAGAAGTTTGAAAATTGTTACACAGGTGGTGTAGTATTCCCCAATTAACTCAGCAAGGAGGAGAATTGTTAAAGTTGAGGAGGGTAATTCTAAAACATGCATTTACAAACATACTTAAACCATATTCCCAATGGTCTTATACATGTGCACACCAGAATTACATTCAGACATGTATTTACTGAATATAACCCATAACATAAACATACAACGAGGCCTGCATTCCCAACTAAGTTCTTCGAAAATATTTCACAGCTAGTTAGCTCTCTTAATGCTCCTGTGATCCCTTTTTGATTCCAAAAATCTGAAAAATGGTGAGGTCATAAGCTCCTCGAGCCTAGTGAATAACCCTTACCTTCCCGTTGTTACACTTTGCACATTAACCGGTCAACACATAATCACACAGTACACGTATCTTATGACATATAGACAGAATATATCATATAACATATAGAGGGCGGTAAGAGAACACGCTTATGCTTCAGAAATCGAAATAAACTCATATCTTTCATATCCAACAAAACATGCTCCCGAATTTCACAAAATACATACCCATATATATGTCATGGGGTGGGAAATTAGAGTAACTCAGTCGTATTTATCCCATACTAGTTACGATTCAAGGACCCTTGTTTTTACTTACTGTCTCTAAACAAACTCTGCTGTTAGTCTATTCACTAAACTAACTATGGTTGTTCCATACCAACCATGTCCTTTGGGCTCCTAATCCTCATTGAAGTCCAAAAGAAAGCAAAGGCTGCTAAATCAAGCTAATGATCTGCCCATAACCATACTTGATGCATACATAAAGCATATCTCATTCAAAAATTCACATACACATTTTAAACACATAATATCTTTCTTTAGACGTATTTATCGATCACATATATGGTTCAAATCAATCATAATTTCATAAATATCCTGAATAATTCTTCAAATCCAAAACCAAGTCCAAATCCAAACCAAAACCACTTTCATATCATATACAAAGTCCAAATCCAAGCCAAAACCAATTTCATAACGCATCCAAAGTCCAAATCCAGACCAATTGCAATTTTTATGGCATAAGATATTCTTAACTGAATGTAAAACTTTTTAGTTTTGGGAAAATCAACTCATGACTCTCACAAAGAACCATCACAACATAAGGGTGACCAACACATCCTAGTGGCCCAGTTGCAACTCATTCATATGATACCAACCAGGCACCGAATGCTGTAAAGTATGTAGATGTCCTCAAATCACAAACTGTTGAGTCACATTCATATCTTAGAGTACCAAGGACCTATACAGCTCCTAAATAACACAAATTGAAGAGTCAATTGGCGCATTGGGCAGCGCCCACTCAAGGTGCCAACCAACGACTCACACAACTCCAAACACAAAGACAACCACTTCTGTGCCTTTAGCTCTAGAACATCATGTAATAGCCTCAATTAAGACATGAACCTTTTTTCTCAAAAACATAACTTAATGAAATCGTATAACCCATATAATCACATTTTTATTCCTCATAGAAGCTCGATTTCACAATTTTTGACAAAACATAGTCAAAGAAAGACATAACTCCATCCAAAATAATTTTCACAAGTTTCCAATTAAGAGTTTCCGCTCCTATCGCTTATTAACAGGTTAATTATGGTCAAGAAGCTTAAAGAGCTTCTAATTGAGCGTTCAAGGCGGTGACACGCGCCTGCCCCCCTTTGGCCGGGGCGTTACAATGTCACCCTCAACCTATGCTAAAGGATCTATTCAACTCATCACCAACGATACTTGGATAAAGAAATAGAGATTTTGGAGTCAAGCAAGTTGTCTTTTCATTCAATTCAATTCAACTTTTGGTGTCTCCAGTGGATACAAACTTTGCAATTTATAGGAAAAGGGGATTAACTCCTAGTCAAATGAAAAGACTAAGCATTAAACTAGTGCACTTAACCTTTAAACATTGAAGCTAAAGCATGTAGAAAATTAAAGAAGAAATATAAAAGGACCAGACTTTATTTAGCACTAGTTTAACCCCTTTGATGATTCATCTTTTACCATTAAATGCACGCTCATGCCTAGGATTCCCAAGTGAGGAGACTTGGAAAGGCTTGGACGCCTTGAATTGAAACTCAAGAATGCATGAATCTCATGGAGCATTAATGGAGAAAATCAATAGTTAAGTCATGCTCATTGTATTTCCATATGAGCAGTTTCAAAGTCACCATCAAAGACTTTGGAAAGTGTCTAGAACGTTGTCAAAGTCATTGGACTGACTTTAAATTGAACAGGAGAGCTCCCACCCCAAATGTGGTCCAATTTGTCATATGGATGGTCGCAAACACTGTTTTATTTATCTTCCATCCTACGTTTTAAGTGCTTAGATTACCCGTATGCATATAGGAAAAACAAGATGATCTAATGCCCTCATTTGATATGCCATAATATTTGGCGGCCTGCGCTCTAAGAGTAAAAAAGAGTCTATCTATGTGAGTGCAAAGCTTGGCCACTTATAAGAGTTAAAGGCTTGGCTCTAAAGACACTTATGAAGGGATGGACGCAAGCCCATGAATGCGTTGATGAGTTTGAGCGTATATTGGAGGGAAACCAATGTGTGATTATACATCCAATTAGTTAAAAAGTGTGGCTGGTTCAAAGCTTGTCTGCCATCTCATTCAAACTAGTTGAAATTGTATTTCACCAAGTGTAGGTTCAAATTGCAAGAAGCCTTGATTATGGATTTGGTTTAAGGATTTGGTTCAAATCGCAAGGCCATGAATGTGTTGATGAGTTTGAGCATATATTGGAGGAAAACCAATGTGTGATTATACATCCAATTACTTAAAAAGTATGGCTGGTTCAAAACTTGTCTACCATCTCATTCAAACTGGTTGAAATTGTATTTCACCAAGTGTAGGTTCAAATTGCAAGAAGCCTTGATTATGGATTTGGTTTAAGGAATAGTTGTAGATTTTTGCCTATTATGAAAATGGTGATGAAGTTGGTCTAAGCTTTATAGTTTCAGAAATAATTTGAAAATGGTAAGGGATTGTTGGAAATTTTCAAAAAAAATCTTATAAAGTAGAATATGTAAGGGATGCCTTTTAAGAAAAGACGTGTCTTGGAGACAAGGGGCTTGGGAAGAGACAAGTTCAAAAGACACATGCCTTTTAGGAAAATACACACCCTTTCATTGGTGTAGTTATCCATCAAGGGCTCCATATATGCCTTTATTTCACCATTTAAATGAGATGATGGAATCTTCCCTCATAAAAGATGGCACAGCTTTCCTCAATAGAATTCACGGTAGCAAGAAAACTGATGTTCTCCTTCATGGTCTGCAAATTCTCCGTGGGCACACTCAATGGCTTAATCCCAGGGGTGCAAATGGTATTGAGTAACACTATTTCATCGTATCCAACAGTTAATTCGTGAATTCCATGATTGCAGGACAATAGGAGCGAATTAAGCCTTAAGGAAAGTGTTCATTGAATATGCTTTGAAATCATTCCTAGTTCTAAAAGTTCTAACATACATCATTGTTGAAGACCTCAGTTCTCATTCAAGTTCTAACTAATCACCATTTTTATGCTCTCTGAGTTCTGTTTATTGCTGTTGTCTATATAACAGTTCTTTAAAGTAAAAGTGTTTAATAGCTACCACAATACCACCTACATTCATGGCTAAATGTTAAATTGGTCTTGATGGTATAACAAGCTTGCAAGTTTTTATGTGAATTTTATCGTTCATATCGTTACCGAACTGTGTGATTGTTAAATTCCACTGAGCAAGAAACGACAAAAATCATTAAGATTTTCTGTTGTGCATGCATATTTCTTAGACCCACATCTGGTTACCTTTTTATTTTCTTTTTTTAATGCATATCAGCTTAGGTCGAAGGATCACTGACAAATGCCATTTTTGACCAACTGTTTGACTAGAACTGCCAAGATATTTACCTTCATGTTGATATAATGAATTCCTGAAAAATGCAGAAAGAAATTTGTGGTTGTAGAGAAATCTCAGAGACGCAGAGAGGGGAAAGAGCTGACAATGGGCTGGCTAACTCTGCATTCCTGCCCTTTCCACTTGGCTGCTGTTATTTTATTTTATTCCAAGCAATTTTCTTAGCTTATTCGAATTCAGAAAGGAACATCAAAAACCATGTCATTGTCAGGTATTGACCAAGTACCCCCTCTCGCTGCAATGCCTTCGTTTTGTCAGGATAGAGCCATGGAAAGGTTGAACATCTCACTGCTTTGAAATAAATGCAAGCCACTAGGTGATCCTGAAATCAATCTATAATTTGACGAACAAAGAGTCAGGTTCTCTTAACTGGGTCATGCTGGTCAACCGCCCCAATCCCAAAGAGTCAGGTTCTCTTAACTGGGTCATGCTGGTCAACCGCCCCAATCCCATCTAAACGGTCCAATTGGTTGACCCATTGCCCCCCTTACTGTCTAGGTGAGTTAACATTGCTTTCGGAAACTGCTGGTCAAATGAAGCTACTTGTCTGTCTCCCTCCTCCCCCTGCCCCCAAAAAAACCAAAAAGGACCACAAAACCCCAGAATAACTCGATGTCGCTCAGAAGACAGAACTCTAAATCATCAAAAACTTATTGAAGCATGCTATTACACTAATCATAAGTCGACAACAAATCAATGCTGATGTGTATACATTAGAATACAAAAAATGTGCCGTGTGTCATTCTTGATTCCATTGTAGTCTAATTGGTACTGAAGCAAACGGTACAAGCCTCTGTGGAGTGCGAAGCTCAGCAACTCCACAGCGGCAGCTGCACAACGGAACAGCTGCGTGTAAGCATCCAGAACAAGAAATAACATGAAATTAGCCCTTTCATTTTCCAGGTTACAATGGGAGGCGAGTCTGTAAAGTTTTCTCAGAAAAGAATCATCGCTTTCTACTCAAGAACTTGAAAAAGAGGAAAAACCTGCTACCAAGTATATGAGAGGCATTAAGACTTACAATGAGATCAACCAACATTATAGCATGTCACCATTAAGAGAGAAAAGCTTATCCTGTTATGCCGATTGTTCCATCATTATAAAATATACATCTAACTCTCTGCTTGAACTGAATCACTAGCTTTCTCATCCCTAAGCGTCTCTGAACTCTGTGGTCCTCCAGATGACTTAATTTCATCCTTCATTTCTGGGCTTGGACTAGGAGCTGGTGTGCCTATACTGTCAACTGTACCTGAGTCACTGGTAGTTTCCGGACCAGGTACATCAGGGGATGCACCACAGAGCTCAGGTGGATCACTGGCTGAAGGAGACAACTGAGGTGGCCTCAAGGTGCCTTCCTCCTTGACCTCATTTGGGTTGGCCTCTTGCTTAGGAGCCTCCTCAGATGAACCCGATGTTTCCCTCCATTCAACCCATTCAGTTGTCTGCTCACCAGCTTCTGCCTCTCCTGGCTCCTGTTTAAGAGAGCTACCATCGGTGGTGGGCTCTTGTGCTTTAGATTCTGCCTCTGGCACTTGTAATGACGTGGCAGTATCAATCACTGCATCTTCACCGGCATTTACATCGTCACTAGTACTACTGCTAACAGCACCAGGTTCCTCATTGTTAGGGGATGAAGAAGCAAGTGAATCGGTTAAACGCTCATTATTGGAACGGTTGTCCTCGAAAGCAAACCAGTTTGAATTAGTGAACAGAGAACCACTAGCCACACAAGCAAAACAGGAACAAGGTTAGCGGCAACAAGATGGAGACCTCTGAGGCACTAGTACCCACTACCCACAACTTAAAAATAGCATATGCATGCATATCAAGGAACTGGAGTATCGACAAAATATCAGAATCTGTATGACGGTACAGCTATTTATTTTTACATTGAAGTCAAGAACAAAAAATTTCAAAAATTGAACCTCAGAGGAATTACAGATTTAATTCTGCTAAAAATTAATGGATGATCCATACGGACAACATTTGTCCCTTAGCAGCTCGTATAGAATGGGATTGTGGTTCGTATGCAATATGAGACAAGAGGACATGTTCAGTATCTTTCGAAATGCCTAAAAAGTGCACAGAGGTCATTTCCAAATTTGCTGTTCTTATCAGAAACAAAATGTATGCTTACTACAATCATAAATATAGGCTCATATATTTAGAGCTACATGCCCATCAATTCAAAAAATTATTACCATATTATAGAGGGCGTATATTACGGAAAACTTCATCTTCTAAGATTAATTTAGTTTGAGACAGGAAAAAAAGAAAAAGGGATTACGGACCTAAAATCAGTTTCAAAAGCACTGAGTTTCCGGGAAAAGGCGGCACCATTAGATAAAATACTCTCTTCCTCTTTTGTCCGGCTTATTTTAAAGGATTATCTTAACAAATGGGAGTTAAAATTAATTCCACGAGCGTTTACATTTAACATAATGAACCAGAGTCCATAGTCCATAATTTCACTCTATGCATTAGCATCAATAAAATGCAAAAAGACATAATTGGTGCAAATGGAAAATGGAAGTGCTACACGGACATTTCAAATAAAGTTTACATAATCAAAGATGAAACAAAATGAATGCTGAATTCAAAACTGGACAATTCAGACAGTAAAAACACAAGCAGAAGTACAAAAGGGACGTGGATCAGAAACCTGTCGTGGTCATCGCCAAGGCGCAGTGATGATATGACCACCTCAGCAGATTCATCATCAAAGTAAACATCCTAAGAAATTCCAGAGTCAGATTCTTCTGATTTCACTGACAGAAATCATGCAGTCTAGATGTTGCATCTTAACATCCAACGGATAAACCATGCTCCCAAATGGTTGGCATCACAATGCGAACTTTGGAACAAGGCAAAGGGCAACAAAGGTTCAAGCATCTTATTTATATTTTCAATAAAAACAAAGTGCCATTTAAGTGGCAAAGAAGAGCTATTCTGAATCCCAATTCCCAACTACGGTAATTTTTTCAAGCCCTCCAAAACAAACACCACATAGTTAACAAACCCATAAGGGCAAACTAGCCATTTGGTCAGCATTACCTCTCCATTCAATTCACACAATGGAACATTTATCGTTATCCTAGAACAGCTTAGCAAACACCTAAGCGTTGCAAAATTACTGAATCTGCCCCCAGAAAGGATGGGCGTAATCAGGCAAAGACAGTTTTGGACAACTTTCAACCTTTGGCTCACAATATAGCAACCTAAGTCAGCACTCAGCATAAGAGATAAACATCAACGACCATAAATTGCCAAAAATTAGTAAGAATACTAACTTCAACCTTAGTGCTCCCTACATACAACGTATCAATGTGGACCCCTGGCAAGTAGAAAGGACAACAATTTACTGCTAAAACTTCTACGATCATGAGAAACATAAATGAATGGGATACACTAATCCCAGGCCCTCTATACCTGCTTGTGTATAAATACGCAGAGTTGTAGACGTGATCTAAGATAGCATATTAGCATATGCAGTTCAAGCATGTTGAGCGGGTCAAAAAGAAATACCTCATCATCGCGTTCAATTGAACCTTGACCCTGCATAAATTTGAAAACTTAATTCAAACTACATCTTTTTAATTGACGCCATCAAAGTGCAACAAAGTCAAATAAATTTAGAAAAGATTGAAAATGCGCTGCACAATAGCAGTCCTCAATCAGAATAGGGAAAGTATCAAAACTACAAGTCTACAATTATGGCACTTTTAAATCAATAATCAACATCCATCACAATAACCCTAGAAAACCATATTAAAGGGCCCAGAATGAGGCAAGGAACACAACATTGGTCAGCAGATGTTATGGATGTCCGAAGCTAGTTTTAAAAAAAGCGCCCAAGGCACACGCCTATGCGTGAGGCACTGGGCTTATCGTACCTCACAGCAGTCCGCTGGTGCTCAGGTGTGAAAGAAAGAATTTTGACAAAATTGACAAGTAAAAGGTTAAAGCTCCTACGAGACCATGCATGAGTGATTCGAGCAAAAGCCCTTGATTTATTGGAGCAGATGTGGTGGAATTAGGCTTATATTGAAGCCCTAATTTAGGAACCCTAATTCGTGAATCCTAAGTTGAGGGGGAATGAAAGCTGGGACAACCTTCTATCCAAGGAAGAGATGTTGGAGCTTTATCTCAGGTTGTCAGCAGAGGAAAAAGTCCAGATTGGACGCCGGCAAGCTCCAGGTAATTACAACTGCTCAAATTTCTCTTCTTTTTTTCCTCCTCTTCACCTTTTCCTCTTCTTCCTACCGCTCCTCATTATTATTGTTCTTCTCCTCACCTTCATTCTTTTACTCCTAATCTCATCCCATTCTCCGGTTCTGGACTATTGACATCAGCCTTCCCCCCCCCCCCCCCCAAAATATCGAATACTTCAATGTAAGAGCTGGGATTTGTGACAAAAGGGTGAGTGGGGGTGTAATTCTATAATTGGCATTAATATTTATTTATCTTCTTGCAAAAGAAGGTTGTTAAAGTAAATTATTTTGATGTCTAAAAACAATTTTGTAATATAATACTGCTCTCTTGGTGTCTTATCACATATTTTACTGCAGTTATTTAATTAGGTAATACAAAATATGTTTGAAGTACTTTCCTAAAATTTGCGCCTCACACATACGATGTGTGTGCCTTTGCCTTGCGCTTTGCATCTCGGGCTTTTTAAAACAAAGGTCTAAACTCCAAAGTCATGATTCTGGGCCTTTTAGCATTGCATTCCAGCCAAACACACCAAAAAGCAGTAATTCAGCTATCGTACGCAGCTACATGTATTTACTTTTCTATACTCACACTGTCATTATTAAAGTGGGGGGGGGGGGGGATCATAGACGAGAAAAAGTTTGATCAGTGACTTCAATTTCAATCTGTTGTGTCTCACACTCTCTCTCCATCAATATGATCATAAGCACCACAATGCAACAAATGATCAAGCTAATTAGAAGAACATGCAACAAACTGTTGCATGTAATGATGATCTTTACTTCAGTCATATTGATATTATCCACTTTGCCTCTCAAACTGCTCTATAGTTATTAGCACAAATACAGCCAGCAATTATGAAAAGGAAAAAAGCCAATCTCTGAAAGAAGCAAAAGAAAAGTATGATCAACACTATGTTGAGCACCTCACCTCATCCATATCATTATTGTAAATGCCATAATGGAATGCCTGGCTTAAATTATTAGCCAAAGCAGCAACATCATAATCTCTATCATGGTAATCGTCCTCATCACTATCCCTAGCACGGTCCTGGAGAGAAGTTGGTCTCCTGTAGCAAAAGGAAATAAATTCATATCAATCACCAGATATGACTGGAGCAGAGAAGTGAGATATCAGCCTCAAACAGATGTAAACAGTAAAAAGAAACAGAATTGTGCAGGGGAAGGCAGAAGACCAAACAGAATTTTGTTGAAAGCTTCCAGCCACCCAAAAAAATAAAATATACCAAAAAGCCACTCAACAAAGCAGAAAAGTGAACATACGTATATACAAACGCCAAAAAGTGCTAACGAACATATTCAACACCCAGGAAAAGTCCTGCCCAGGATTAGACGTAGGAAGTTTCAAAATTATGTACCCCTCCCTCTAACAAGCAAAGAAATAATTGTGAGAAAAAGAAGCTAGCAAAAATTAGAGCAACTACAGATTTTCAGTAAGAACATTCAAACATCAATCATGTGGCAGATGAAGTGGAAAATCAAAAACTACTCTGAATAAGAAATGAATAGCATTTTCAACTTCAGCGAATAAGACCTACCCGCATACCCATTGGTACACATTTTCCACAGCATTGCGCTTGGATAAGACATTTGAAGACCAATCGAGCCATTCACTATTTCCCTACATATTCGAAGAAGAGAGAGATCAATCAAACAGAAATAAGATATATTGATACGCAAATTACAACTAGTCAGTTACAAATCAATCCACTAACCTGTGAGATACAATGAAAAATACATAAGCAATGATTAACGAAAGCGACTTTTCAAAGCATAAACTTCTACCCAAAAGCAATTCCAGCTATTTTAACTTTCCGAAATAAGAGCACAAGTAGTAACAGGACAGGGATGAAGGAAAAGCGCAGATACCACAGCCTTAGAGAGAGCTCTTCAACCTTACAAAGACAATCGAGTAGATACAGGAATGCATTAAACTATGCTTTTTGCCATTAACAGTGGAACGCCCTCTAATGATTTGCAATTCATCAATAACCTCATACCCCTGCCAAGGTCATTTCTTAAGTTTGAAAACATGCTCAACATTTTATGCATTTCAGAATCTTTGAAAATTCAAATGCTAAAATGCATTGGCTTACAGATGCATATTTCCTTAAGTGGACTTTTGGCAGATAAGTTGTACCGAAAATTTTGGCATAGTGAATATGGTCTACATGATTAATGCACCATTATCGAACAAAGCCATAGAAGAGGTCTCACACAGGTCAAAGAAAAAAGATAATTGAAAGACAAACCTGCAACAATGCCTGAATTTCACCGTTGGCATTTCCAACATGAACAAGTTTGTTAGATATGCGAGTTAAGTGCCCAATATTTCCCACCCTGGGAGGCTGTCTTCCATCAACGCCAACTGTGGGCTGCAAGGGCATTGAAGAAATAGATGGTAATTGCTCTAAGAACGACTAATGAGAGGGAAACACATGCATTCGCGCACACACACAAATGAATAACATCGACAGTTGAAAAACAAAAACATAAGTTAGAAACACATCTCACAAATGGCTGCAATAGAAAGATAGAAAGGAGTACTATAAGCATGAAATGTCAATCACCTTGCTTGGATCACTTGACAACAAAGGACTTTTTTCAGTTTCCAATATCTTTCCAACAAGACCACAGTCACGAAGGAGATGCTCAACAAGAGCAGAATTCTTGCTTTCCAAGCAAGATAGGATAATGTTCTCTACATGGTGATGTAAAAAATTGTTGTATGGGTACCTGCAGCAAATCCAAGGTATGATCTTATGACACTCTAGAATGATTAAAATAAGTTAGCACATGTCAATTTCTAACTTACTCAAAAAACAATTCTAAGATTCTTTTCACAGCTCCAAGACATATGACTTCCTTTTCAGCAGCTTCATTACCAATTGAGAGTAGAACTGAGACGAATTCAATAATCTGAAAGTAACAAAGAATTGACCATCAGAAAACAGGCATACACATCATCCTCCTGAAAAAGAGATAAGGACTTAGTATCTAACCCTCCCATCTCTATCAGTTCCTCCCCTTGTCCCATATCCTCCCATTTGATGCCTACGCAATTTATAATACAACAACAAACTCCCAGTGCGGGTCCCGCTTGCACGGGGTTTGGGAAGATCCAAATGTAAGAAGTCATACTTTTGCATCACTATCCACAAAGAAGCCGATTCCAATCAACCACCAAAAAGATTAGAGAAAACATTTTGTAGTTGAAAATCTTTTGATACAAAACGGGGGCAAAAAGCACAAAAACTAGCAATCCATACCAGTAAATAAACATTAGAGATAAGCATGGTACCACAAATAAAAATAAGTTACATACTAAGCAATACATACACGACCAAAAAAAATCAGCAGCATACACAAATACTGGAAATGCATGATAAATAATAGCCAGAACCACTAGCAATTCATGTGCCCTCGGGATCCAAAGTAAGGGCAAGTATCAAGCTATCTAAAGTCTGCAACCTTGAGTTTAGGCCTCCATAACCTCCTATCATGAGTCATATCCTCCGTTAATCCTAGAGCCTTCAAATTGTGTCTATGGAGCAAAGTCTTTAAATCTTGTCTAATCAATTCGCTCCAACTCTCCCTCGGGTTACCTCGACCCCTTCTACACTCCGAAAGATCAATTCTTTCACATCTACTTACTGGTGCATGCATACTCCTTATATAACCAAACCATCTAAGTCTAACCTCTCTCATCTTATCCTCTATCTCTATTGATACCACTCCTACTTTGTCTCTAATCACTACATTACTAATCCAACCCAATCTCATGTGTCCACACATCCAACAAATCATCATCTTCATGACCCTCATCCTCTGGACTTGAGACTTCTTGATAAGCCAACACTCCGCTCCGCACCACACCATACAATAATGTTGGTCCAACAACCATATAATAACCTCTCCCGTTCAATCTTAGTCGAATCTGTTTACCGTACCCCTGAAACATTCTTACATTTTTGCCATCCTACCTTTATTCAATGATTAATGGCCTCGTCAATATCTCCTCTTTCTTGAATGATTGAACCCCTGGACTTTTCAAGCTACAATTTATGTTAAGGGTTAATTGTTTATTTAGTGTTCAAGCTGCTCAAGCAATTGGAGACTGTCCAAATCAAGCATCTCATTCATCTTCGCATGATTTAGACAAGTTATGCAAACAAAATTTTAAAGTCCACTATTTTCACATCTGGTCCAAGGTCACAACAAACAGGAGACAGCTTCATGGTCTGGCCATCCATCACATTCTTGTCTCATCTTATTAAAAATTTCAGGGACTAAAAGTATACACATGTCCTGTTATGTCAATAAATTACAGGTGTCCTTGTGCTGAGATGGAGCAAGATTGCTAACCATCCTCAAGTTAAAAAAAGTACAAAAATTAATAAGTAATACCTTTAGACGTTGTTTTCCGAGGGGTGGGTGCAACTTGCCATATGTAGTTAACAAAACATTTTCTTCGGATGAAACATCCAGCAACTTCAGTAAATGACCTGCAAAATAGCATATTGTGATGGGTTTTGCATGTCAGATCAAGAATGTAATTAATTGATCAACTCTCCATAATATATGCTTCTCATATAGTCAATCATCACAATCAAGAGGATGCAGTTGAGACTATGATCAAACATAACCTTCGTATTTTGACAATATGGATTAATGGAAAATGTAACATGAAGAAGAGGAAATGTGCATAAAAAGGAGACCCTTCAAAATACACAATAAAAGCAAAAGCCAAAGAAACAACAGGCTCAATGGCATTAGAAACAGTTTGCTTACCGCACACCCCTCATGTTTAACACATCACAAGATTTGGAATGTGTAGGGCTATCATAATGGTCAATCCTACCGGCAATGATCTTTAACAGAGCTTTCAGGCTATTATGGTCCAGGCCAAAGAGCCAAATGTTCTACTTAGTGAAGAGGAAGGGTGTGAGAGGGACACGTAAAAGCAGAAAAACTTAATTTGCTATATCTGCTGGTCAATTTGATTGAATTAACCTGACATTGTTGAGCTTTGTAGAAAGTTAATGCATGAATACCATAATCAACCTAGTCAACATTCCTACTATACGATCATGTTACCCAATACCACAATAGAAAATCATGCCTGCCCATATAGCAATTGGCTAATTTGTATACAATTGCTTTTTAATCTCTCAGTCCAAACCCACAGCTGTAGCTAAGAGCATGGCTTATAATAGGTTATATCAAAAACTGGGGACCAAGGAGGGTGAGAAGGAAGTCTTTAAACTGACAAGGGCTAGGGATAGAAGAACTAGGGACTTGGGTGTCGTGAGGTGCATCAAAGATGAAAATGGTAAGGTGCTATCTGAGAATGCAGAAATCAAGGAGAGATGGCAAAGATACTTTTCCAAACTCCTCAATGGTGAAGTGTTGAAAGATTTTCGAATTCGAAGTAGGGAAAGCGAGAGTAGTCAAAGGCACCTCGATCCTCAATTGTGTGAACCTATCAGGAAGGACGAGATTAGAGAGACTCTAAAGAAGATGGTCAATGGAAAAGTAGAAGGACCAGACTAGATACTGGTGGAAGTGTAAAAGTGTTTGAGCGAAGATTGATTAAAGTGGCTAACAGAACTTTTCAACGTTATTTTTAGGACTGCTACGATGCCCAGAGAATGAAGGTTTACCACAGTCATCCCATTGTACAAGAACAAAGGCGATATTAAGGCGATATTCAGGACTGTAATAATTATAAGGGTATAAAGTTGCTCAGTCACACTATGAAATTATGAGACAAGGTTACAGAAGGATTTTCCGTTATCAGAGAACCAATTTGGTTCTATGCCTGACAGGTCGACCATAGAAGCTATTTACCTCCTTAGACGGCTCATGGGATTGTACAGAGATAGAAAGGTAGATATTCATATGGTGTTCATTGACCTTGAAAAAGCTTATGATAGAGTTCCCCGTGAAGTGTTATGGACATGCTTAGAAAAGAAATGAGTGTCAACTGTGTATATTCGAGTTATTAAGGATATGTACGAGGGATGTAGGACAAGTGTTAGGACACTTGGAGGGGCTACCGATGACTTCTACGTTGCTATGGGCCTGTATTAGGGTTCCGCTTTAAGCCCTTTCTTTTCACCCTAGTTATGGATGAGCTTACAAAAGGGATTCAAAATGAGTTACCATGGTGTATGTTATTCGCGGATGATATTGTACTCATTGATGAAAGCAGAGGAAGTTAATGACAAGTTGGAGCAATCAAGGCATACACCGGAGTCTAGAGGTTTTAGAGTAAGTAGATCAAAAATTGAATACTTTCATTATTGTTTCAGTGGTAAGGAAGATACAGGAGGAGAAGTCACCATTGACGGGACGACGATACCAAAAATCAAGAAGTTTAAATATCTAGGATCGATCATTTAACAAAATGAAGATATTCACGAAGATATTAACCAGCGCATAAAAGTGGATTGGCAAAAGTGAAAGTATGCTTCAGGTGTGTTGTGTGATAGGAGGATGCCTGTAGGATTAAAAGGCAAAGTTTATCATATGGTAGTTAGACAGGCGGTACTATATGGATCGGAGTATTGGCCTATAAAAGATACACAGGCCCAAAGGCTAATTGTCGCATAGATGAAAATGATTAGGTGGATGCGTGGCTACACAGGAGTGGATAGAATTTTTTTTTTTTGGGGTAAGTAATCACACGAGAATTGATAGAATTAGGAATGGGATATTCAGATATTTAGTTAAAGTGGCTCCCATAGAGGATAAGATGATAGAAACAAGACTCAGATGGTTTGGCCATGTGAAAAAAAGGAGCGTGGACGCTCCAGTGAGGAGATATGAGAGGATTAATATCCCCAAAGGTAAGATGCAGGAGACGACCAAAAAAGAGTTTGGACGAAGTGATTAGAGAGGATTTGAAAGTTGTAGAATTGACGGAGGACATGACTCGGGATAGGAAGCCTGATTTGGTTGTGATACTTTTTTTTTGTGGTTTGGTATGCAGGTAGTACATACATCTGGTGGGAAGAGACATTATTTGTCTATCTCTGTTCCTTAAGGTATAGTACTTTCCTCTGTTATACTGTACTTTTGTTTACATAGTACGGACACCTGATTTTTTTTCACAAAAATTTTTCTTCTATAAAATGTTTTCACAAAATCTTGTTTTTGTGGGTCTCTTGGATTCAGCCTCTCCATGGACAGAGATTCCGATAGAGGTAAGGCCGCCTACATTTGGATCTCCCCAGACCCCGCGAAAACGGGACCCGCACTGGGAGGTGGTGGTGGTGGTGGTGGTGTTGAAAGAAACAAAGACCTCATAGAAATTCCTTAGCTTCAACCAAAGGACCCAGACTCCTATGTTGATGAGACAACCGTTACGACTGCATTTCGACTAGGAATTGGAAGTCTCAACTCTCAACTGGAGGCGGCATGCTCCAAGATTTAGAAAGTGTGTTATACCAACAGCATACATATCTGAGATTGCATTTGAACTGGGAGTAAAATGTTAGTAGGTTACGTGGTGCCCATTGTTACCTAGTAAAAAAGAGGGGAACACTACTACCAACAGCACATCATAATTCTGCGACTTTTAAAACAACAGTGCATCAATGTCATTATCCAACTCAATTGGTATTATTAACAATTACTATCACTTAACCATTTCCCATAATTCAAATTGTGCATTCAGGTACAAGCAACTTTAGATGGTCATTGTTTAATCCCATCCCCCCCCCCCCCCAAAAAAAAAAAAAAAACAGTTATCCAGCAAGTCATGCAAGAGAAGATTAGATCTCTAATACTAAGAAGAATAGAGACAACATACAGTCCTGATATAATATACAAACATGTGACCCACACTCCTCTTCGGCAAATGTGAGAACCTCACACATTCATCATAATTCTCAATCGGACGTTCAAGATTAGATCTTCACAACCATGTGACCCGCACTCCTCTTTGGCAAAATGTGAGAACCTCACACACACTCATCATAATTCTCAATCAGACGTTCAAGATTATATCTTCACAAATTCTTGAGTGAAATGGTTGTAAGGCATGGGTACATTATGGTGAGACGAGCCCCCCCGAGAAATGACTTTTGGCGTGATTTTCTAATTTACGGGTGATTAATAATTCATTTAAGGGTGACTTGAGAGAGAGAGGATGAGTGACAGAGCAGCAGCAGCAGCAAGCAGAGATGGAAGAAGAGACAAAAATGCAACAGAAATCCAAAGCCACAGGGATCCACCCCTGAGAAGATTGAAGGGAGTCAATTCAAGCCAATACCAATTTCATCTCCCTCTGTCGAGCCCAAATATCGAAGACCATCAAGAATCCAAACCGGAAAATCTCTCAATGCTCCGAAAACCCCTCTGTTTAGCCCTTTCCAATTGAGCAGATGCCTAGTTCAGGTGAGGAAGCCCTTCAAATTGACAGCACCCATTTCAACACCCTAGTCTTGCTCAGTAAATAGGTGTTCCTTGGCTTAGTATTGCTTTAAAGAGCCTTTGCTTCTTGACCCGCAAAAATGCAACAGGAATCTGGAGACGTTAAATGCGTTCATTGACAAATGCAAGAAGCTTTATTATATTTCAAGAACTGGTAACTTTGATTTTCAGTCTTATGTGGGTTTTCTGCAAAATGCCCTGATTTGGGTGAACTTGTGGGTTCTATCGAGATTAAGAGTCTGAAATGAGTGGAAGCGGTTTGTTTTCAACTGAAAATATTGACGTTGGAGCTTTGGTTTTGGTCACTAAAACAGTTGCCACTGAAAGATGCATACTTCCTAAAGGGAACGGGGATTTGGAGGGAAATGCCCAATTGGTTATGTGGAAGGATTTCATGGATAAAGTCAATGAATCTGCCTCTAAAAGTCTGAAAACCTAGCATTTAATTAGTAAACTGTCAACTGGGAAAAAAGGAGATGATCTTGAAATCCCTGATATTAGTCTCTCGAGCCTGCCATAGAAGCACCCAATGTCTTCGCAAATGAAAACCTTGATCTGTACCAGATTTTGGACATATTAGATGTGAATTTGCTTGTTAAGGATAGAGTTTCAGCCAAAGCTGTTGGGCAAGATGGTGAATTTTTATGGTGTCGGGCTATGGTTGCTTAATTCATCAATCATTCTTGCCCTAATGCAAAGTTATTCTACATTGGAGATTATATGATCGTTCTTGCTTCTAGGGGAATTAAGGCAGGGGAGGAGCTCACATTTGCTAACTATGATATTCTATCTCTGCTAGCAAGACATAAGACATGAGGCGTCCCCTGCAAATGTCAGAGGTGCAAATATGAGGAGGGTATGCAATCAAAGACTGATATAGAAGAGATAAACGGTAGGGCTAGAAAGAAGGGTAGAGGTCAGTTGTGCCATTTTTCGGTTGAAGAAGTATTTGAAGCCAGGGGTGGTGAGAGGCAAAGACAAGGGTTAATTTAGGGCTTCATTTTGGAAGGCATTTTCAGAGGCATACCAATCCGAGAAGATGGTGAGGAGGTGGCGAAGAAAGATACTGGCATTGCAGCCTGTTGTTGAGAGCTTAGTGGAAAGTGTGGCGATGGATTTGGACAAAATGGAGAGAGCAATCAAGGAAAAAGGGTTTATGTTAAGGGCGTCAAGAAACAAGCTATGAGGATTCTGATTGAGCTTGCTCTTCAAGAATAAGGCTACTAATTTAGTAGCGAGTAGCATGCCTTTGCTTTATTTGACCCTCCTCTTTGACTCTTCGTAATATCAATCTGACTTAGTTAACACACTGTTTTTTTGTATTCATATCTTGCAGTTCAGTAATTCATTTAAGGGTGACTCGAATAAAAGTCACCCTAAGTGAGTAAATAGTTATTCCCGTGACTATTAAAAGTCACCCTAAGCATGTATGTCTCATAATACCCCTTTACTGAGACTGTCTTATACAAGACCTTCTAATGGATCTTACCAGGTAAGAAACGGGAATAAGCAAGACACAGCATAACAAAAGAACTTTGACTTGACCAACCAAGACACAGCATGACAAGAACTTTGACTTTGCTTTAGTAGTTTAATTTGGCTGACTAAAACTAATCTTTTTGGGCCTTTATAACCTATTCGTAATAGCACCTATGTGACGATGCCCTCACTAGACCTGCTGCATCATATCCTGAACTATTACCTCAGCCATTTGTGCATGTGAAGAAAACTTGTCTATGGCCATTTTCAATCACTCATATTAATAGCAGTTTGGCATTGCAATGGAAGATATTATTTATGGATACTTATGGAAGATAACCAACTTTTTTGCATCTATATTACCTAAGATAGTACAAGAAAAGGAACAGAAGCCTTTCTAGCATCCATCATGAAATGTAAGGAAACATTTAGATCACCCAATAAAAGGTAACAAACAATAAACAATCTAAAATAGAATCAAATTTTCTCACCTAAGCTGCCTAGCATGCCTTCAACCGTCTCAGGATTCACAGTAATTGAGGGTCCTTGAGCAAATTGACGATTATATGCATGATAAGTACCAAACGCTAGCCTCTTTGGGTCTAACAAGGAAATGCATACAGAGAGAGAGTTAACCAAAACTGATTTTGGCCGAGACTCCTCCAAAGCATTGTGAAACAGCCTTCCTATGAAACTGCATAAATGACAAAGAAACAGAAACACAGTCTCAAAAAAGGGTAAACCAGAATGGCAAGCAGATGTCACATGAGAAGTTCATCCTATTAGACATCACATATTTGGTCCACTGGACCTTCCTTCAGATTGTACAATATGATACTTGCTGGCAAATTTTGCCTATAGCTCATCATTTCCATGACATCAATTCTTTTGCATAGCCACCAATGCGATCTTGGCCTGCTTATTGAGATCAAAGCCCAGCATACATTAAGTTCCAGGTCCCATTCCACCACCCCATTCCATATATTTGCATTGTGCTGATCTTTCTGCCTCCTACAACCTCCACCCCCCCCCCCAAAAAAAAAAAAAAAAAAAAAAGAAAAAAGTATGGCACATCTTTTAATTATCGGGACCTCCACCATATTATCAGGCATTAAAGGATGATGATAGGTGACCAAAAACATATAGGAATGCAAAGAGAGTAACCATGTACTCCCACATCCTCTCCCATAAGTATAAGAAGCAGAAAACAACTATAGTCCTAATATTCAAACACAGCTTTATCCCCAAAATTTCAATTCTAAATACCAAAAGACAACTTCCTATCACTTTTACACTCAAAGCATCACAAGTTCACAACAAGCAAGATAAGATCGTGAATCTACCTTGGACTAGCAATTTTAGCCGCAATGCCAGGCGGAGCATATCTCGTAATGGCACAAAGCGTCTCTGCTGCGTTAGCATGGACTTCAGGGGAATCCTGCAAACATCACATTTATCATACACATTTCATAAATATTGCTCAATCAAACAAATAAGTGAGGTAATTACACCCTAGGGAACACTAAACAACTCTATGTTATCTGACCTACAAGTCGCAGCATGAGGTAAAGTAGGTGCCAAGTTATCTGACCTCACATTGAGTATAGCAAAAGGCAACATAAGTTCTTAATGACCTTAAAAGCTGTCAACAGATACTCACATCAAAACAAAAAGGGACATTGAGGTGGTCAACCATAACATCAGCTCTAAACTCCCCTAAGCAAGGGCTATATCTGCTGTTGACAATAAGATTCCTTTTCTACCTATATCAAGGTTTTCTCCACAATGATAGTTTGAAGACAACACTTCTTTTCAACATCTTTTATGATTGTATTCCCATAGGGATATATGATGTCCCAGCTGTCTCCATTATCATTTATACAGGCTTAACAAGAAAGATGACGTGCAGAAGATGCAGCAACAACACACTGATGTCAAATCTGCTAGGCCAGAATGACTTACAGAGGAGCTAAACTTGTCCACAATCATCTCCAAAACATTTGTATCTTCCAACCACCGCATAGCTTCCGCATAGTTGGCATATATATGTTCATCCGCACCAATAAGACGAATCAAAACCTGTGCATACAGACAAAGCATGAATTCATACTACTCTGATCATAAAAAATATTCTCAATAAAGGCCAACTAGCAACCAAAAAAATGTAGTCAACCCATTATTTTAAATTTTCAAATGGAAATGTAATCAAGCCAGCACAAACATATTTGTAAGGTGTTCCCAAGACAAACATATGGACTCTTTGGGAGGCAGGGAGAGCAAATCACACAGAAAAGAAGAATTTGGAACAGATTATAACGGCAATAGCAACCATGTGATACTGCTAGGAAAGCATCATCTATGATTTATCACGGATTGTTCTCATAGAAACACTTCGAAGGCACCGGAAAAAGAGAGAGAGAGAGAGCTTGAAGCTATCCACTTCATACACATCAGAAAGAAAGAAAAAAAAAACCTAAAACAAATTGACGGTTTAAGAGCAGGAAAAAAAAAATCAGACATTGATGAAAAGCCTTACGAGACTAAGAAAACCAAATACCATAGACAACAGCAAGAGTAAACTAAGCCCAAGTGGAAGCACCAACCTCCATGACAGATGTAATCCCAATAAGATCAACCAGCTGGCTGATGATTTCTTGGTGTGCCTGGTATGATTACAGCAGTACAAAAGTCAACATTAAGTAAAGTCTAAGAAATCTAGCCAAGATTCAACGACCTAAACAGGCATTGAGACTTTCAAGACTCACTTTGATATAAGTCATAAGAGGAACAGTCTTTCGCAACAAGAGGCATATGACAACCTGACAAACGATGATGACGAATGATAATAAGCTTCTGGTGAGAATAATGGAAGAAAAAAAGACAGATACAACAAGAAAAAGGGAAAAGTAACCAACAAATGAAGACTAATTTTCACGGAATTTATCAGAGATTTTCCACAACTGTCAAAATGGGAAACTTTTCGAAGCTTTACTGAAACACTACCTTGCTGAAGTATCCTGCCAATAATGTGCTGTGCGAGCGCATTGGATTCAAGAACGAAAATAATAAATTCATTAACTGCCATGAGATGAACGTAAACTTCAGTCAACAAAGAATCGGAGGGAAAATGCAGAAGAGATATAAACCATACACCGGTTACCTCCTCATCCTCTACCAATGTTTTGAGTATGATATCAACTTCACATGTGAATATCTCACAAGCAACAAAGGGTAACCTAACACAGTGAAAGAAGTAACATCAACAATAAAACGCAGAACACAAAGAAGGGATACCCATAAAAAGGACAAAGATACCCACTTGAAAGTTCTTCGTTTCTCAGTATTCTCAGGAGCTTCTTCTACTATGAAGCGTATAAGTTGCTCAACCTGGGGTCTTTCTCGCAAGCTGCAAGTATAAACAGCAGTCAGGGCTCCTCAACACCAAATGCACTTGCAAGCAGAAGATACGCATGTGTGTTTGAATGTGTATATACCCAGAAAAAGAAGTGTACTTTTTATCATATCATGTGGAGACAAATCAGAAGAGACAAGATCCTCTGCCTTGTCAATAGTTTCCTCCAGCAAGGAATCAGGATTCACTAAGTCCAAGAATATGTCACAATCAAGAATTCAAGACTGACCAGTACCGAATGGGAATATTGAAATAACAAAGAATACTATTCAGCAGAACCATAATTGCAGCTGGCAGATACTAATGGACAAGAAGTAGCTAGTTCAGTTGGGAGCAAGATCCAGTAAGCATACAATTTCCACTACTTCCCCCCAGGTTTGTCCTAGAGCAAATGCCTTAATGTTCTCCAACAATTACAAATTAAAAGGAAAATTCATGGAAACCATTGAAGGCTATTTGTCAGTTTTTGAAACAAGCCTCTCACCAGAAAATATACACTCATGCAGTTGTGCTATGGCATAGGAGCAAAATTGTCAACGTTATCTATTTCATGGTGAGAAAAGCATCCCTGGATACACCCAGAACAGCAGCATTTCACCATCAAAATGAGGAATAAAATTTTCCTCCTATATTTGGCACTTCCCACTTTTATCGCTTATAATAGGTGAAGAGTACTTCCTCCTAGGTGAGCCCTAAGAGTCAATTTCCCACAAGGGACCCTATTTTCAGCACTATATAGGAGTCCAAAGCAAGATTCCAGAGGGCAGAGACATATCAATGGTGAGCCCCCCACCCCCCCCAAAAAGGAAAAAATTATAAAGAAAAAAAACTTACTCCCACAAGGATCTAGACCTACTTTGGAGGAATTTCCCCTGCATACGTGTGCAACTATGGGCAAAAGGAAAAACAAAGTGCGAAAACCAAGACAACTCTAACCATGGAAAGATAAAGTGGATAACTAATCCACCAGGTAAAGCAAACCTAAAATAGATATCCCCCTTTGGCGTAACCTAGTGGTGGGATGCTTGATTTCAAAAAGAAAGACCAAAGTTCACCTTGCCCTATGTTGTGTGTGTGTAAAATTTAAACCATAAACAAAAAGTAAAATACATACACAAATACAGTACAAAATTTTTAAAAAAAACGATACAACATAAATAAGGAACAAGCAGAAATTCTACATTCAAAGAAGATTGGGACTTTGGGAGGGAAATGATCTGATAAAAAGTCAGCCCAAACCAAATCAGAAACATAACAAAATGGAATAAATAGCAAACGTAAATAGCTGAAGCGACGACAATGCATATATGTACTACACCATCAGAATTAGACAGTGTCCCCAGACGAAAAAAGAAAGTCGTAGCCACACCAAACAGGAAGCATGCAAGCCAAACTAACAGAAATCACCTTCTAAATACAAGTGACACCGCTTGGTGTCCTAATATATTCTTTATTAAGTATCCCAATTCCCCCTTTCACAGCCCCAGCAAACCACCAAAAAAACAATTCACCAAAAGGATGACTGAGGACTCAAGAGATAAGAATGATGAGCGCATTACAAATTAATAAGCCGAGCATTGAGAGCTTTGCATTCCTGAATAATTTCATCCTCATCAAGAAGCTCCTCCAATGTAAAATTATCCTTGTCCAAAATGGTCTCCACCTGGAATCACATCAATGAAAAGAGTTAAAACTTGACTACAGATGAAAATGTCACATGTAATATTTTTACAGTCTCTACCACAGAGGGAAAACAGAATGCATCACAATGGAAATCGAACAAGAAATTATGCTCTCATCTAAGGAGAGATAAGCCACTTTTTCCTTTTGTCTTTTTTTCCTTTGAGGGGAGGGGTGGAGGCACGATACTCATGCATTTTCTAAGATGCCAGAACATAGAACCACTTTGTAACCATTCCTCGTTAGAAGATAGAACCTTGTTTTGAGTAATCATTAGGCCCTGTTCTTTTCGTTAGGAAATTGCAGGTGTGGGATGGGTGAGAGTGGGAAAGGGGGGCAAGGAGTGGATGGGAGTGGATAGGAGTGGTATTTTTTTTAAGTGCGGGAAGGTGGGGAAACAGTGGGAAGAAGTGGAAGGAGTAGGAAGAAGTTGAATGAAGTAGAAGAGTTAATGTAAGTTATGCATTTTGTTTTTTTAATGTAATCTTTTATTTGTGATAGTAATTATCGATGACTGAAAAAATATTTTTCTGTGTTGACTCAAGTACAAAATATTGTTTCTTGGCCGTTGTTACCTCCAAAAATATTGTAATTTTCATTACTCGTAAAACAAATTAAGGATATATTTTTTTTCATATATTAACCAAAGACGAACGACGAAAAAAATGCACATATATTCAGGCCTTGTTCTTTTCATTGGTAAATTCAAATTTATCAACCTCAACCTACTTCAACCCACATCAGCCCACTTCATGAACTTCAATAAAAAATACCAACTTCAACTAATTTCAACCTACTTTAACCCACTTCAACTAACTTTAACTCACTTCAGCCCACTTCAACCAACTTCAACCTATTTCCCACTATCTTAACCAACTTATACCCATCATACAAAAAAAAAATTCAACCAACTTCAACCCACTTCAACCAACTTCAACCAACTTCAACAAAAAAATATCCACTTTAACCTACTTCAATCCACTTCAACAAAAAAATACCCATTTCAACCTACTTTAATCTACTTCTACCAATCTCAACCAACTTCACCCATTTACCAACCTATATTTCCCAATGAAAAGAACAGGCCCTTAGTACACGGAAAACATTCATCTGCAATTTGTGTGAAGAACTTCCAATATTTTGTTACTAACGCACACGGAAAAAAATATCCGCTCAAAATACACGTACAATACATCTACACTTCCTGTCACGAATTACAAACAATGCAAAAAAAATTTACACATTCCTTCATTACGCCAGAAAAAACATCTGCAAATTTGGCCCAAATTACGATGAACGAAAAATAAATCCGTTACACATACAGCAGCAATCATTCACACTTTAATAACCTATAACAAATATTTCGTAACCAATGCAAAAAAGAAAAATTTAAGCACCTCTTCCATATACAAAATCAAACCCAAAATATCTACCAGACACAAAAAACTAACATTTGCTTAACAAAGCAAAAAAAATTATTTCTTCAATATATATGACAAAAATTACATCATCTACCTCCGACACGACTAACAAATATTTCCATAACATCCGAAAAATAAATGAAACTTTTCATAATTATTATCAGACTATTCATACACACAATTACATAAATTATAAAAGTTTTCAAAATATGAAAAATAATAGTTATATGTAGGAGTAGGAAGGAGTTGGTGAAAGTGGGTGAGAGTAGCAAGGAGTGAAAAAGAGTGGGATTTTTTTTAAAGTGTGGGAAGATGTGGAAAAGGGGGGGAAGGAGTGGATGGGAGTGGAAAGGAATGAATTGAGTCCATTAAACTACGAAAAAAAGGGCCTTAGTTATTACTGTAGCTTCTTATAATGATAAGTAACCCAGCTCGATGATGTACCTTTTGGTTAATAGTCTTCTTTCTAACCAGCAATTACTTTGGAAGTATTATTAGATTTTGATCCCTTCTTCATCCTCTTCAAATTCCTTCTTATTTCATGCATACAATTGTACTAATATAATATATCACATACCAATAATTGTTTTAGGATTCATAGTGCAATGTTGTATTCTATGAGACAATAACTCCTAATTCTTGCAAAAATTTTCCACGACGGTGTTGCAAAGAAATCCCCAAAAGATTAATAAAGCTTCATCTCACAGAGAGGCAGCAGGTGAGTCAAACGACCATTATGCACACCAATCTGATCTTTTTCTCATCTCATGCTCCCGCCCCCTGAGCCTCACTTTCATGAATTCAATATATTTTGCCTCATATAAAGGCGGATAATCAAAAACTAGTTAGTAATATCAATATTTTTAGAACCAATTAGTTCGACCTATCATAAGTTTTTTCTTCTTCTGTCTTCACCTTTTCAACAAATTTCGCTTACACCCAACAATAAAATGACAATCGCGATTAATTTCTTACTTTTACATTAGATACATTCTACACCAACTTATTTGCAGAATTAACTCTCTAATGAATTGCAGATTTCTAAACAAATATGGCCTAACAGTCCAAGCAAGAAGGCATCCAGCTATTCAGCATTCAAACAGGACTGTAGAACCCATGTGCCATGACAAAAATCAGAAAGATGAAATCCCAAAGAAAAATTGTACAAAAAAGATTAAGGGAACCACCTTCAACAGTTAGAAAGAACCCTTTTACAGTTTTACATTAAGAAAAATGGATTTTCAAAGATACATTGTAGTTCTCAAATGAACAAGACATTTTTCCCCTAGAAAGGATAAATCCCTATTGTTCACTAACAAAGTCTCACATTGGGGTTTTGGGGGGGGGGGGGGTGTTACACATTATGTAATCAAAAAAATTGACAAGAAAATCTAAGTCACATAAAAAGATAGCTCAGCAGATATTATATTACTCAGACTCTGCTACAAGCCTCCAAAATGGGTACAAGACATGGCCAACTAGGACATTCCTTCAAAATTTCATGTTTCCTGGCTGAAACTTGGCCTCGTTGAAGTGAAAACTGTTGAGGATAATTCGAGGCAAAATGAAGAAACCGAGACGAAGAACTAAGCAGACTTATGGTCCATTTGGATTTATTTCCAAGCTATTTTGGTAAAATAGTTGTTTGTCTGCCTTTTCATATTTTAGTTTTGGGTAAACCTCGGTTACATCAGCTGTCAAATTATACAATTACCAAACTGGAAATGATACATAAAGTTATATCTACAACAGAGCCATAATGTACACGTTTGAACAATAAGATGAATTCTAGGCTTCCATTCCACTTGTAAATTCAAACAACTGCAACATCTTACTGCAGGCTGAACTATAAGTCCATGATCACTCTAAAGTCTAATCTGTCATGAATTTCCCTAAACACATCCTGAATTTGTCATATACCAAGTCAAGATCCCTCATGATTAACCTGAGATGTTCTCAGCACCTACGGGAACAAGAAATGAAAGCCAACAAAACAATCAATCAAAAGTCAACATCAAGAAATCAAAACCCACAAGAACAAAAACTACCAATCATTAAGAGCAGTTAAAATTCAATCAATATCTAATAGATTTTCTTATTCTATGCACAGCACATTAAGCAAAATGTGATAACAAAAACAGGAGAGACAGAGAGAGGGAGGAAAATAGGAAGGTGCCCAGCACATTTTACAATCAAAGAAAAATGATACTTTCTTTTATGAGTAATTGAAAAGTTTTAGGGTTACATTCTTGACACAAAGAGACGGGATACATTCTTTACGAATTTGCTGAGTGATGAAAGAAGCAGGGTACATGACACCAAACAGTCAATAGCTGTAGGGTTTATCTTCCATATGAGCATAGAATGCAATATTACCAAAAAATTATGGACAAACATAGAATAATAATAGGCATTTTAATGCAGCTGTAATTCTCAGGACTGCTCCAACCACAGCGCCCAGCATGACCTGAAAAAGTTTGTACTATATTGAGCTCTTAGGGGAAGAATCATGCCACCACCGCAGGGCAAAGCAATGACATTCTCTTGCCAAACACCCTCATATTTACATAAGACAGCAGCAAAGCAAAATATCATATAAAATTAAATCTCAGCCGCCACAAACTGAAGCTAACATGATTTTCTCAAACAGATTGAAAAAGAAAACAGACATGACTGTGTAGCTATCAAACAATCTAATAGCTCTGTATTCTTTCACCTGAAAACAGACAAGAAATAAGCAACCGGGCATTTAAAGAAATAATGTGCATTTGAGTCTTGCCCATCAACAGAGCCAAATAAAAACAAACTTATTCTCCACCATAACCTCTCTTCTATTGAGGACTTCACATGTCAATACTCAACAGCTTATCCTGAACAGCCATTGAAAGCACAAATCTATGTCTACTCCAAGCCCATCCCTGCCAAACGACTTCCCACCAACTGACCTTTGCCTTTTCAGCACAAAACAAAGAAATAGCATTTCCTGAGCACAAGCTTCACATTATTTAGACAGTGCAGAAGCCACTGTCTGGCCTGCCCAACTCCACCAGAAAGCAATGCCCTAGTCCTTGGCACCGGATTTTAGAACAGGAAGTTAGGTGGCACGCAGCAAAATGTGAGGTGAACTCCCCATCTTGCAAGACGAGAAGTAGTTTTTGCAGGAGCTGTATATACTCTTTGGCAAGAAAGAAACTTTAGGCAATTTCAGAGCAACGCAAGGACCTCTGATGTTTAAGTTTAGAATTGCAATATGCGTTATGTGCTTATGTAGAAAAGATGGTGACTCAGTGGGGAAATTTAATCATGTGTTGAACTTATGTATTAATGATTTGTACTCACTCTTTTAGGGAAATGAATGGTAAATACTTCTTTCCCCAAAAAAAATGAAATGAATACTCAAGTTCTATAGTAATTTCTACACCTTGAGATTACTGACCTCAATCATCGAAATAAGATATCACTAAAAGGCTACAGCTCATTGCAAGGACATTAAACGATATTTCTCATTCCGCAATGACATTCAAACTAAATGCATCCACAGGAAAGAAAATTCATCTCAATTGTCTAAACGTAGAGCAGAAAACCAGATAACTTTCATACAGATGATTTCAAAGGGGCAGCTGAGATATAACAACTAAATTAGTGTATTATATCACAATCCTCCAAGTTTTGAAACGAAGACACAGATGGATGTCTGATGCTGATAAAAAATATTGTCACCTTGAAATGGTATCAATACAGGCCAATTTTTCCAATCTGCAAGAATTTTCAAATTTTGTAATTAACAACTCCACACTAATCACTGAATTAACTTAGTGATTTCCCTTTTCAATTATTTTTTTAAAAGAGCCCAGTGGGAACCCATGCACCAGAGTATGACCCTTAAAATAAACACCAAAACTAATTCCTCCCAAAATCAATACTCTCCCCAGCCCATGATCCAGATTTTGTAGCACATGACAAGAAGAACAAGAGGGCAAATGCTTCTTCATATTGCGGACTTTTAAACATCTTGGGTTGAAGAAGTATGCATCTAAATCTTTCATATAAGCAACTAAAATTGCAACAGAATTGTCCGGCCGCTATTATTTTCATCGTGAAATTTTATGTAAGACTCATCTTCTATGGCACTCTGACAATCATGGATTCAAAATGTAAGGGCCGCATTGGAAAGGTTTTGGAATTGGGCGAACCGCGTTTTCAAGTCGCGATAGCCACGACATGGAACGTGATTGCCGTAGTAGAGCGATTTTGCCGTATCGCAACCAAAACCGAAATCATAGCCGAAGCCGCATTTTGAGTACTGACAATGACTAACATTTCATGAAATTATGTTTACTTTTCCTATTACTCATGAAGCAAATTAATCCCCAACCAGCATTTTTACCAAGAATTCATGCATGAGATTAACTGTTTATTAGAATTACAACAATTGGAAGAAACATACAGAAATCTATTGAAACATGGATTTGTTGCTTCCGTCTGACTCTTCTAATGGCAACTAGCACTGATGTTAGTGGAATTTCGTAATCCTTTAAGGAATTGCCTTCCGGGCAAGATTTATTGTTGCCAAAAGAATATAATATAAAAAAATTGACTATCACCGAGACTAGTCAAGAACACATAATATAGGGAGCATCATTTCAAGTATCAAGGAAAATAGAAGACATTGTTTGTATCACATTGCACCTTGATGACCCTAATAGAGAATATTTCGCAATGAGAAGGACCCCTGAAAGACAAACTTAAGCAAAGTTCAAATGTGGCACCGGTTGATAAAAATTCTGATGTTGCAGGAGAGCTTTACGATAGAAACAATTTTAGTTGTGC